>CM035425.1:150723352-150805852 GCA_020310875.1 Ceratopteris richardii | reverse complement strand
AGGCAAGTCAAAAGATGAAGAAGAGTCGAGTTCTCAGGTTTATTATGCAAGAGGTAAAGGCACCGGCAAAGGAAGAGCAAGAGGTTTTGGAAGAGGAAGAGGTAGCCAGAATATCAACAAGAAGGCTTGCTAGATTTGTGGATTAAGTAATCATCTGGCTCATGATTGCTGGCATAATTCCCAAGGATCAAGTCAGAATCAGAATAATAATAGCAGAGGCAGAAGCGGAAGCGGAAGATATCAAGGTAGTTTTCAAAGAGGTAGACAGAATCAAAGAGGAGGCTATGGTAGAGGTGGAGCAAGAAGTTGGCGACAGAATCAATCCTACAACACCACCTACAACAACTACGCAAATGACACACAAAATGAAGATCATACATCGTTGATGATGAACTCAATCGGCACATCAGATAACGAAGATTTAAAGGTATTTTATATTGATTCTGGATGCTCTAATCATTTGTCAGGAAATATAGAACTGATGTCAGAATTGGAAAAGGGTAGTTCTAGTCATACTATTCAAACAAGTGACAACACGAGACACAGTGTACATTCAATTGGAAAAGTGAAATGTAAGAGTGGACCAGATTTGCTAACCAATGTTTTGTATGTTCCAACAATACCTAAGAATTTGATTAGTGTCGGACAGATAGTTGAGAAAGGTTTTCAAGTCAGATTTACAAAGGAAGGAGTATTTGTAGAAGATCCCAAGAATGGATATCATCAGATCGTCTCTGGTAAGAAAGAAGGTAGACTCTTTACTTTAAGAGTACAAGGAAACATTGGTCAAGCGTTGCTCACACATGGTGAAAAGGTGATTACAGAACTTGATCTGTGGCATAAGAGATTAGGTCATTTTAATGAAAGAGGAATAAAAGCTATGATTTCCAATCAGTCAGTACTGGGATTACCGAATGTACAGAACCAACATATGATTCATAAGTGCGAAGCATGTCAGATGGGAAAAAGCCCACAGGTTACCTTTTCAGAAGAAAGGATTCAAACATGACGGAGTACTTGAACTCATTCATACAGATGTATGGGGTCCAACAAAAGAAGGATCAATCAGTGGCTCAAGGTATTATGTTTTATTCATTGATGATGCTACAAGATGGATAACGTTATATGTTTTGAAGGAAAGATCAGAAGTATTTGAAACCTTCAAGCATTTTCATGCATATGCTGAAAGACTCACAGGTCAAAAGCTTAAGAGACTGAGGTCTGTTGGAGGGGGAGAATACTTCTCCCGAGAGTTCAATGATTATCTTTGGAATGCAGGTATTAAGAGAGAAATAACATGTAGGTATACACCACAACAAAATGGTGTAGCAGAAAGAAGAAACCGAACTCTACTTGAGTTTGCACGAGCTATGCTAAAGGAAAAGGACTGTCCAAATTATCTTTGGGCTGAAGCTGTAAATACAGCTACATACTTGGTAAATAGATTACCGTGTACAGCTTTAGATGGAATGACCCCTTATGAAGCTTGGTGGGGAAAGAAACCAACACTTGATCATTGCAAAGTGTTTGGATCAGTAGCTTATGCTTATGTACCATCACAACTCAGACATAAGCTTGAACCAAAAGCAGAGAAATATGTGTTCGTCAGATATGATGAAAAGCATATGGGTTACAGGTTATGGAGTCCTCTAACAAAACAGTTTACTATTTCCAGAGATGTTACATTTAATGAACAGAAAAGTTGGTATGCAGATCAAAGTCATACAACTGAAGAATTTGAAGAAGAGGTAAGAAGAAAAGAGAAAGGGAAATCAATTGTGCAGGTGAATAGAGATGAAGACTATATGCAAGCAAGTACGTCCAGAAATGGATTAACAAGAAGTAATGAAGAAATTCCTATATTTGATGAAGGTGTATTCAGACACTTATGAAGAATGTGAACCAAGAAGGTCAAGCAGGACTAGAAGACAACTAGAAAGGTATTTTTATGATACTTCGTACGTAACTCAGAAAAATTATGCATATATGGTCAAAGATGATGAAGAACCTCAAAACTATGATGAAGCTAAAGGCAAAAAGCATTGGGAAGAAGCAATGGAAGAAGAGTTCAGCGCACTGGAAGAGAACAAGACATGGGAGCTTGTTCCTAAACCAAATGGTAAGAAAGTGATTGGAAATAAATGGGTTTTCAAAGTTAAGAAACTTGCAGATGGAAGGATAGTCAGATACAAAGCTAGACTGGTTATCAAGGGCTATGCTCAGACGCATGGCATAGATTATGATGAGACGTTTAGTCCGGTGGCAAGGATGTCAACCATAAGGACAGTCATTGCTATAGCAACATCAAAAGGATGGAAGCTAAGTCAGCTAGATATAAAGAATGCATTTTTGAATGGATATATATCAGACGAAGTCTATATGGAACAACCTGAAGGGTTTGTAAGTTCCAGATATCCAAATTTTGTTTGAAGATTAAGAAAGGCACTTTATGGACTGAAGCAAGCTCCAAGAGCTTGGAATTATAGACTTGTGAAATATCTCTATGAACTTGGATACCAAAGTTCGAAGGCAGATGCAAGTCTACTCATCAAAAGAACAGAAGAAGGTATGATCTAGGAATTAATCACAGGGACATCAGACGAAGGAATTAAAGAAGTAAAGAGATTGCTTGAAAAGGAGTTTAAGATCAGTGATCTAGGAAAGTTATCATACTTTCTTGGAATGGAAATCACATACACAGATCATGGTGTATATGTTTCGCAAGAAAGATATCTCCTAAACTTACTAAAGAAGTTTAATATGGAGAACTGCAGAGAAGCTTCAACACCGCTTGAAGTAAATCATAAACTCAGCAAATATAGTGGTGCACAGTTTAAAGATATGTGAAAGTATCAATCGTTAGTGGGAAGCCTAATTTATGCTACGCTAACGAGACCGGATCTTAGTGATGCAGTGGGAGTTCTCTCACAATTCATGCATTGTCCGAAAGATCAACATTGGGTTGCAGGACAAAGAGTTCTTAGATATATCAAAAGAACTATAAAGGAAGGATTATATTATCCTTATACGTCAGACTTAAAGATGAGAGCATTCAGTGACTCAGACTGGGTAGGAAGTCAAGATGACAGAAGATCAACACATGGGTATATGATATACCTAGGAGATAAGCTAGTGAGCTGGTGTTCGAAGAAACAACACACAGTGGCCTTATCTTCAACAGAAGCCGAATATAAAGGACTTGTAGAAGCAGCCAAAGAAGTGATATGGATGCAGACCTTGTTCAAAAGCATGGGTATTGATCAAGGTATACCTATCATACATGGAGATAATATGAGCTCGTTGTATCTTGCAGCAAATCCAGTATTTCATGCAAGAACAAAGCACATAGAGATTCAGTATCATTTCTTGAGGGAAAAGGTAATGGAGAAGGAGATAGAAATAGTATACACTCCAACAAAAGATCAGATTGCAGATATTTTGACAAAGAGCTTGGATGGAACAAAGACAAACAGATTCAAAGAAATGGCAGGTATAAAAGAAAGAAAAATATATGAAAAACAGGAAGAGTCAAATTAGTGATTGAGGGGGAGTTGTTGAAGAATCACTCACGGATTTGACATACAGACAGACATAAAGACAAAGAAAGATAGAGAGCATGTTTGTATGTAATATGCATGTATGTATGTATATGTGTGTATGCATGTGAGTATGTAATATGTACGTGTATGTATATGCATGTGTGTATGTAATATGTATGTGAGTGTGTATGTAATATGCATGTGTGTATGTAATATGTATGTGAGTATGTGTATGCATATGTGTGTGTATGTATGTATGCATTTGTCTCTCTATCTCATTCTCTTTCTATTTCATCTCTCTCTCTCTCTTTCATCTCTCTCTCTTTCACTCTCTCTCTATCTTTCTCTTTCATCTCTCTCTCTCTTTCTCTCTCTCTCTCTATCTCTCTCTCTCTCTATGTTTCTCTAGATCTCTCTCTTTCTTTCATCTCTCTCTCTCTATCTCACTCTATATCAATCGAAAACAAAACAATCACTTACATTGATGTAATTGTTTGGAGCGTTGTCCTCAAGGTCCACTTAATGTTTCCCTTCATCGAATTCCAAAGATTTGATGCCAAAAAGCTCCTACAAAACGAAAGAGAAGAGAAATTAGAAAAGGGAAACACAAAGAAAGAGAAAGGGTGCTACAGGATGTGCAATTCTTACAAAAATTTCAGATCTAGAGAAATAGAGATGTAGAGAAAGAGAGAGAGAGAGAGAGAGAGACAGAGACAGAGAGAGAGAGAGAGAAAGAGTGAGAAAGAAAGAGATGTGTGTACACAATAGGAGTAGAATGTAGTTCGCACGTGCAAACTCGACAGTAGCAAACTTTGGTTCAAAATGCAAGCAAATGTCGAATTTTTGCTCTCGGGCCCGGTTAAAACGTTGCCTCGGTATAAGCGTCGGTAATGTACTGTAAAGTACCGACGCCTATACCAGCGCTCATACCGAGGCCTGTATACCGACGATTAAATGACTGTCGGTATTGCATCTGTGGTTTTTCAAGCATTTTCAACGTTCATACCGACGCCGAGGCGTGACCATCGGTATGGCCAACGTCGGTATGCCCCTAATATGTTGTAGTGACTTTCCAACATTATCAAAGAGGAAGGAGCTCACACTTGAAGGACTAAGTGACTTTGATGCTGACCAAAAGACTTCAAGAAGGGAAATCAATTCTTCAAACTCTAAAGGCAAATCCAAAGTGCAGGAGATGAGAGATGTGGCCGAATCATCTCACCAAACTAAAGGGTGGTCTGCTAGAGAGAAAAAGAAGCATAAAGGGTATGGTTATGATACTTCTTTACTCAATAAGCATTCATTATACATAGCACAAGACTCAAATTCTAAAGAACCATCAACATATGAAGAAGGCAAGAAGAAGCAAAAATGTACGAATGTCGTGGAAGAGAAAATAGAAACTTTGCAAGAAAATCGGACTTGGGAATTGGTACCAGGAAACCATCTATGAAGATCATTGGCTTAAGGTGAATTCAAAAGTGTTGAGCCCATAAAACTAATATTGGTCAAAGTCGACATAGTCAAAGTCAAAAAGTCAAATTCAAATAGGTAAAAGTCAACATGTTCAAGGTCAAAGTCAACATGGGAAAAGTCAAAGCATTCAAATTCCACGTGTCAAGATGCATAGGTAGTGCACAATCAATTGTTCACAAAGGTTATGATTTGCAAAAAGTTGAATGCAGGTTGCAGATTGTCTTTTTGTGATTTCTCTAAGGTTTAAAAGTATTCTTAAAAGTGTTTGGAAGGTTCAAGTGAAACCTCCCTTAGGTACACATTTGGAGAATTGAAGTGCAAAATGTGAAGTCATGTGAAGAGGAAGCGTATGCAAAAAGTAAAAATATGGCCCCCCAATTAAAATTAAGTCGCTACAAGACAAAACAGGGATTCGTTGGCTACCCACTTTTGGAGAAAATCTTGGGACATCAAAGTGAGCACCAAGATATGCTAGCATTTAGGAGCGTACGTGAACCAAAACTCAATTCAAGGCAATGCATTATTCTTGGTTAGACTAAGCAAGGTAAGCATATTCTAAACTAGGGGAGAGAAGAGTAAGAGACATACAGTGAGTGTGGGATGCAGAGAAGTGAAGTGCAAGTGTGCAAGGAGTGTGACTTAGGTGTGTGCAAAGGAGTGCTAAGTAATGCAATCAAAGGTCACAAGGTCCCATTGAAGCTGTGTGTAGGTCAATAGAAGGAATCCTTCCCTCCCCCTTTTGGAAGCTTGAGTGCAAGGTGTGCACAAGTGCAATCTCTTGGAGAAGGTGGAGGTCTGGTGCAGAGAGGGTCGCTGGCAGAGGAACCTTGGTTATTTTGTACCTTTGTTGATTGTGCACTCTTTGGGACTTCACAGAGAGAGTATTTGGATTGTGTTGTATATCATTATTGTACTTCTCTCTTTATAATCAATCTACAGAAGCTTCCTGTGCTTGTATCTTTCTTCTTATCGTTCTTCCTTCTCCTACAAACACTCAAGTCCCTTTCTGCAAAAGAATCCCCCAACAAGTTTTGGCATGCCCGATCGGACCACCAAGAGACTTGAGCATAGGAGAAGCAAATTCGACAGTGTAGAAGAGTTCAAGGGTACCAACAGTACCATATTGACTTAAGAGGTAATCTTTCTTCCATTGGAATTATCGGAGTATAAACAACTCATGACCGTAACCCGGTGTCAAAGCTTGACAGTCCCTTGCAAAGCAACAAGAAGGAAGGTTATTCGAAGATCAACTAGTCCATTGTCATTGACATCATCAGTAAAGAATATGGCAACCCATGTAGATTTGGAAACTTTATTTTCTAGATTGAATATCCAATTTCCATCCTTCAGATGACTAGCACAAGAAGACCCAGATGAGCACATTAGGAGATTCTTAGCCTTATGTAAAACAAGGGGTCTAATGGGAAGAGAAGACACATTTTTCATTCTTTTCCTTGCAACATTAGAAGGGCTAGCAGAAAAATGGTTTAGTCATTTTTTTGACAAACATTTCACCACATGGGACTTGATGAAGGAAGCATTTAGGACACAATTCAAAGAAGGTAACACAACTGAAAACATTATTGAAGAAGTAGAAATTTAAGACTAGGTCCTGGGGAGAGCTTGCCAAAATTTGTTACAGAGCCAAGGCATTAATGGCCAAATGGCCAAACCATCCCCATGCTTTTTTTTATCAAGAAGTGGCTAGGTAAACCACTTCCCATATCAACACAATGTAAAATAAAGGAGTTAGTTTTACCGATAGCAACAATAAAAGAATTTATCAATATGGCTACAAGATTGGAGCAAATTACATAGCAATATGGGGTGAGCTCTTCCAATTTATCATATCCAGCGAAACCTGAAGACCGAATAATTCAGCTAAGGAAAGAGCTTGAGAGCTTAAAAGGGAATAAGCCCCACAAAGAGGAGAAGAGCATTGTAACTCAGTTGAGGTGAGAAATTGAAGCATTGAAGCTACAAAAGGAAGAGGAAGCACAAGTAGAAGAGCTGGCTCAACTGACACGAGTTGCAAGAACTTAGAGGAGGTCGCATCAAAAGTGGACTATGGTGTACCATGTGCAGCAAGTAGGGTCATGGGGTAAGTGAGTGTCCTCTTTTAAGTGTAACTTGCTAGCTATGCAGGAAAGCTGGATAAGAGGCTCAAGATTGCCAGTGAAGAGGTATGCCTGTAACAACATATTGGACACAAGGAGGAGCCCTACCACCAACCAATTTGATGGAAGCAGCACCCAATCCAGGTAACAACTACAACCCTAGACATAGGGATAACTTTGGAAGAAGGCCAATTATTTGTTTCACATGTGGAGAATGTGGGCATTACCAAAGTAGGTGCACCTTGCTAGAAAATGCCCCCCTTGCAAAAATTGTCTAGAAGCTAGGGACCATTATACCAATTGCTATCCTGAGAACCACGCAACTTTGTCTAGGCCCCACATTCAAATGATCTTTGTGTGCAAAGAAGAAGTTGTAGAACAAGTAAATGTGCCATCACCATCTACTAAAGTGGTGCAGTTAGAAGAAATAGAATCTTTTATAGTGTAGACAAGACGCAAAGGGAAGGCTCAATTAGAAATAGGTCAAGAGTCAAGAATTAATGGATTGAACAGAGAAAAAGAGACATCTAAAGACAAAGCCAACACATGTGTAGATACAAGGCAAAAAGAAGATCTCATAGGTACTAGTAAGGCCATTGGACATGCATTCAACTGGCCTCATGAAGAGTTTGACAAGTCAAATAGAGACCATGCTCTCAAGGAATCGGAAGATTCAAGACTCCTCAAGTCCATGAAAAACGAGGCCAGTATTTTTGATTTAATAAAGATGGATGTTAAAGTCAGAACATAGCTCTTGCATATAATTGATGAAGCTTCCACAACAAGTTTAGTGGCAAAGGCTGCTATTATGCATAAAGATGAAATTGTAGGGGAAGCACCCCTCATAGATTATAAGAGCCCTCATCTAACAATCTCTATCAAAGGTCATGCGTTTCAAGGAGTTATTATGGATGGCAGTTCTGGCATTAACTTGATGCCTAAACATACCATGAAAAAGATTGGACTACAACCTTCAAGACCTACCAACTTCACTCTAACACTAGCAGAACAAAGCATAGTAAGGCCTATGGGAGTGGTCCCTAGAGTCAGTGTCGAGATACAAGGTACCATCTTTAACCTTGACTTTGTTGTTCTAATGCTACCATAGGTAGAAGGAAGTTTCCCCTTTTTGATTGAGAGACCTTGGTTAAGGCATGCCAATGTGCTGCATGACTAGGGTAAGGACATAATGTGGGTAAAGCAAGAGGGAAAAAGTTGCAGTAAATAATTTTAGAAGAAGGACGAGACAATCAAAGACATACCAGCATGATGTAGACAATTGGTATTTGTATGGAAGAAGCATTGTTGGACAACCTAGAAGCAAATCCATTTGAAGAAGAAAAATTATACGAAGAAGAAAACATGTTGGCTTGGCTCCATGGAGAAGACCCATCTTCCTGCTATGGAATTTTTCCCAACTCAGGTAGAGAGGAATTCTATGAAGAAAAAGAGGACATCATTCAGGTTACTGATTCGAGTGAAATAGTCTCAGTCAAAGGCCATAGAAGAGAGAAGAAAAGATAATCCCTTAAGTGCAACAGTGATGAAGCTACTTCAAATCCTATATCATTGGTCACTTTGTTATGGATACTGGTATGGATATCATTTTTTATGTCATTTTTATGGCAGTAAGTGCAGGGCTTTACAAGGATGTGGAAGGAGTACTTGCCAATCTTTGGAAAAAAAGGATTCCATTGACTGAAGAAGATGGAATAGTAAAAAAATGAAATTTTGCAAATTAAGGCACACAGTAGGTGAATCAAGGATACAAAAGATGTAGTATGGAGGGGATAGTATTCTAATGAAGGATTTAGGGTGGCCTTGTCAGATGGTCTATATGCTCAAAAGAACGATAGATCAAATGGAGTGCAGTACAAGTGGAGATTATGGAGGGCAAAGAGTTTCAATAAGTCATCCCATCCAGGCTCAAGGCCTATCAACAGCACAAGTGACAATTTTTGGATCACCTGCAACTTGCAAAATCTATCCAGGTTGTATGTAGCCTTCTCGTACCATATTTTTTATTTAAAATTTAATCATTTGTATCCATTTTCATACTCTCTCTTTGCCTTTTTATGCATATTAGAAGCCATTTCATAGCCCTTTGCATGAATAATTGTTTTTAGACTTTTTGGAACTTTTAAAGTAGTTTTATAATTTGTTTTTAAATTTTCATCTTTTTAAAATGTCATTTTCTTGATAAAATGGATACAAAAGGAAGCTCTCTATGGTTTTGAGGGAAAAACGTGATCTGAAAATGTAGGGAAATGTTTTAGAATTTTTTTTATTTTTTTGGTTTTAGAAATTCTTTTTGGATTTTATTTGGATTTTTTAATTTTGGGTATTTTTCAAAAACAAAACAAAAAAAAAACATTCCTGGTGTCTAATTTCTTTTTCTTTATTTCCAAACCCCCCCAAGTGGACCCCCCTCCCTGCTAAAGTGAACTCCCTCCCTCCCAAGTGGACCCCCCCCAAGTGGACTCCCCCCCTAAGTGGACCCCCCTCCTCCCCCCCGCCCCCAAGTGGATCCCTGTCCCCCCCGCCAAGTGGACCCGCTGTCCCCCAAGTGGAACCCCCTCCCTCACCCAAGTGGAACCCCCTCCCCCCAAAGTGGACCCCCTCCCCGCCCCCCTTTTTTCCCTTTTTTAATTATTTTTATTTTAAGATCTCCCCACCCCCATAGGTATCCCGAAAAATAAAAAAATTATAATAATAAAATAAACAAATAAAACAAATCATTATAATAAATAAAAAGAAATATATATATATATATATATATATATATATATATATATATATATATATATATATATATATGTATGTATGTATGTATGTATGTATGTATGTGTGTGTGTGTATGTGTATGTATGTATGTATGTATATGTGTGTGTATATATATATATATATATATATATATATATATATATATATATATATATATATAATGTTTTTATTTTTATTTTTTTTCTTGGTCCAATGCTTATGGCTCTGGATTCTGCCTCATATGGCCATTGTTTTCAAACTTGGGGCCATTTTCATATCTTTTCCACCTGTGAGCTCATTTTTTGACTTAGTTTTTCCAAAATCCCAATTTTTGGCTAACTTTTGGTCAAAATCCACATGTTTTGAGCACATTTATCATGTGTTTTTCATTGTGCACATGGTCCACATGGTCTATTCTCACTTTATTTTACCATATGTTTCACACTTTTCATTATACAGCCTCTGTAGCTTTCTTGTTTTATCATTTTGGCCCTCTCCTAGCCCCTAATCCTACTACCTGCCCCTCCCTTTATTCATCGACCCAACCGCACCCCTTACCCCTCCTTACCCTATCCCTTTGAGCCCTATCAGCCCTCCATACACTTTCCTCCTACTCTCCATTCGACATCCTTTGCTCTTCAATGCCAATTTCCACTTTTGGTTCTTCTCTGATGCTTATTCCTCATGGCTCCTAGTGGACTTGGTAGCTGCTCAACTGTCATTTTGAAGCTTTTGCAACACAATAATCATGGTGACATATCCGGTCAGATTTTTGGTCGTAGCTCTCCCAGACGAAGAGCCAATTAGGTGGTGGGCAACTGTTCAGCCCATAAAAGTAATATTGGTCAAAGTCAGCATAGTCAAAGTCAAAAGATCAAAGTCAACATGTTCAAGGTCAAAGTCAACATGGGAAAAGTCAAAGCATTGAAAATTCGGGTGTCAAGGTGCACAGGTAATGCACAATCAATTGTTCACAAAGGTTATTTTTTCACAAAGTTGGATGTAGGTTGTAGATTGTCTTTCTGTAATTTCTCTGAGGTTCAAAAGTGTTTTTAAAAGTCTTTCGAAGGTTCAGGTGAACCATCCCTTAGGTACACATTCAAAGAATTGAAGGGAAAAATGTGAAGTCATGTGAAGAGGAAGCGTACACAAAACTAAAAGTATGGCCCCCCAATTAAATTTATTTGTTTTAGTTTAAAGTCACTATAAGACAAAACAGGGATTCGTTGGCTGCCTTTTGGAGACAATCTTGGGACATCAAAGTGAGCACCAAGATATGCTAGAAGTTAGGAACCTACGTGAACCGACACTCAATTCAAGGCAATGCATTATTCTTGGTTACACTAAGCAAGGTGAGCATAGTCTACACTAGGAGAGAGAATAGCAAGAGACATATAGTGAGTGTGTGATGTAGAGAAGTGAAGTGCAAGTGTGCAAGAAGTGTGACTTAGGTGTGTACAGAGGAGTGCTAAGCAATGCAATCAAAGGTCACAAGGTCCCATTGAAGTTGTGTGCGCATCGACAGAAGGTGTCCATCCCTCCCCCTATTTGAAGCTTCAGTGCAAGGTGTGCACAAGTGCAAGCTCTTGGAGAAGGTGGAGGTGTGGTGCAGAGAGGATCAAAGGTAGAAGAAATTTGTTAATTTGGTTACTTTGTTGATTGTGCACTCATTGGGATTACACACACAGAGTATTTGGATTGTGTTGTATATCATTATTGTACTTCTCTCTTTATAATTATTCTACAGAAGCTTTTGGTGTCTATATCTTTCTTCCTTCTCCTACAAACACTCAAGTCCCTTTTTGCACAAGAATCCCCCGACAACAAGGTAAAGAATTTTTATGTCTCAATTAACAGGTACAAAGTTAGGCTTGTAGCCAGTATGTTTGCACAAACTCAAGGTATTGATTATGAAGAAATATTTTCACCTATTGCTAAAATGCCTACTATTAGAGTACTTATGAGTATTCCATCTTCCAAGAATTGGAAGATATATCAAATGAATTTCAAAAATGCTTTCTTCAATGGTTGGATTTGAGATGAGGTATACATGGCTCAACCTCCTCATTTTGAAGATCAAACATACTGTGAATATGTGTGCACGTTGAGGAAAGCCTTATATGGCTTGACGCAAGCTCGTAGAGCTTGGAATGATATACTTGTCACTTCCTTGCAGGATCAAGGTTATATTGTAAGCAAGGCAGATCCATCACTCTTCATTAAGAGGAATCACTCAGAGGTCATATACCTTTGTGTATATGTAGATGATATAATCATTACACGAAGTGATGCACATGGAATCAGGAAAATCAAAGCTCAAATGAAGCACGAATTCAAGATCAATGATCTTGGCTTACTTACATACTTTGTAGGTTTGGAATTGGTATAAACAAAGAAAGGTATGTTCCTCACTCAGAGGAAGTACATTGAGGACATGCTCTCCAAATTCAAGATTGAAAATACAAAGGTTGCAAATACACCTATGGAGGTAAACTAAAGCCCATTGCTCATGAAGGTGAGCTAATTGAAGATGTAATAGCTTATCAAAGTCTTGTTGGAAGTTTAAATTATGAAACTCTAACTAGAGTGGATATATGCTATGGAGTTGGTGTGTTGAATCAACTCATGCACACTCCAAGGAGGCGTCACATGGAAGCAGCTAAGAAAATTCTAAAATATTGGAAGAGTACAATCAATGAAGGTTTGTACTATCCATATACATCTCATATAGATGTTAAGCTCTTTTCTGATGTAGATTGGGCAGACTCTAAAGATGATAGAAGAAGCACATTAGGTTATCTTACTACAAAGTTGATTTCATGGTCTTCCAAGAAGCAACCTATAGTTGTTCTTTCATTAAGAGAAGATGAATATAGGGGACTCGCAAATGCTACACAAGAAGCTATGTGGATTAGAATCCTATACTTTGATTTAGGATTGAACACTTCAACTCCACATATATTTGGAGACAATATTAGTTCTTTACATCTTGTTGCTAACCCAAGATATCATGCCAGGACTAGAAATATAGTTCATTACCATTATGTCAGAGAAAAGATTATGAGTAAGGAGATACAACTCTCATATGTGTCAACACATCAACAATGTGTAGATATGATGACAAAGGCATTGGATGGAAGCAAATTGAAGAGGTTCAAATCAATGATTGGATTGCAAGGGATCATGAAGACCTAAAGACTCAAGCATCGTAGGCATGAGGGGTAGCTATTGGTATAGTTTGCAAGCATAATTGCTTGGTTAATTATTCAGACTACATATTATTTCATTATCTCACATGAAGAACTACATATGAACACTTTCTTGTCAATTTGGTTGTATTTACTTTGAGTAATTGTAAAGACTAAAAGAATAAGGAATCTCACGATGTGAGGGAGATGATTCATGTGGTAGGAAGAATCAATTCAAATCATCCCTAAAGTGTAGAATCAATTTTAAGTGAGGTAAAATTCAAATTCAAACTCTTCACATGTCTATAAATACATATACTTTTAGTCACAATATCACAAAGCTATTCCAAGAGACTTTTAGCTACATTAGTGAGCACACATTGTGCTCACTTCATGTATGTGTATTCCACTACACCTCGCTTGTATCATATGTTCAATGGCATTTACATTTTGATACATATCATTAAGTATATCTCTATCTACTGCCCACAACATCTTCTTATTTATTACAATGATTTTTTGGAATTGATTTCTATAGTTCTACGTTATCATTTACTATATTTTAGTTTGTGATAGTTAGATTGAAGTCTCTACTACAGGCAAAAAATGTTTCATCAAGGTTTGTTCAGCATATCTCCAGATATGAAGTGAGGAAGATGACTATGTTTGCACACCTTCTAGATCTTGAAAAGTTGGGATGTCCTTGAATTGTTAGATTCATTTCACAGTGTATGTACAAGTAAATTGATGAAATAACTTGTTTAGTTAGCTATACACTTCAATTAGATGTGTGCAAGACATCTTTGGTCATTTCATACCAGGTTGTGAGCTCTAAGCATAATACTAAGCACTTTTATTCCCAAAATAGAAGATTTCTTCACATTGCTTGCATATGCAAGTTATCTGTTTTATGCGAACATTTGATAATGATGGTCCAAATGATTTGGTGGTTACAAATGTAGTATTGTGAAGCTAAAAGATTATAATAAGCATCCATGGAGTTAACTTGGCAGGTGTAGAGCAGGTTTTGCACCAACTCATCTCTAGAACCTTTCTCTCCATCTCCTCACACCTATGGGTACTCTTTACATAGATACACTTAGAAATATGTAGAAATCAGACGAGAGAGCTTTAAATCATTATGAAAACTTGAGACTAGTATTATATTTGAATGAAACCTTACAAGAACAAGAACAATATCATCTATGTAGCTCATGAAAAAAGCACCTACGCAATGAGATATAAATGAGCGAAGATCTCTACCTAGGAGAAAATTCCAACAAGGGGGATAGCTTAGCCGTGGGTAGCTTAGGATTGGCATATACACTTCAAATGACATCCTACAAATGCCTAAACAAAGCTAGAGTGTGGCCATGACTTTCTTCCAGTGTCTTGCTTATATAATGCTCCAAAGTTCATGTACAATTTGAATTCAAAGCATCCCTCCAAAATCCCCATTTATCAAGTTAGATGCATTTATGAGCTAAAAAGCTTGTGGAAAAGTGGTTGTGGAGATTAAAAAAAAGTGAAGTGATCTAGAGATTGACTTTAGGATTGGTTCACACACACTTGAGCTTGTTAAATCTCTAACATAAACTAACTCAAGGCATAGAAACTATAGTGAATATCTACTCTTATGAGAGTAGCATAACTCGAAATCCCAGTGAGAGTTTGATATAGTGGCATATGTCCAATGAGTTCTCCTTCATGAGCACTCAATGTGGAATTCAATTCCATAGGTGTACCTAAAATCTTTGTAGATTCCATCTTGAACTTTGTTAGCAACATGCTTTTGATCTACCGTCTCTGAGTAAAATACATACCATGGTGACTTCCAAACCAAGGAAGTATGCTAGCTCCTCAAAATCACTTATCATGAGCTCTTTCTTCATTTAATATTTGACTCTTCTTATGCCATCAACATCATTAAATACTACAATAATTTCATTGAGAGATTCATAGAGACACATGAATTCTCCATGTGATCTCTTAATGATCAAAGAAGGGTGTGCCTTGCTCACCATAAATGCTTTGTCCTATAGGTAAGTAACTAGTCTATGATTTCAAGCTCTTGGAGCTTGCTTTAGCCCATATAAAGATCTTGTTTATCTATAAAGTTATTCAAAATATTATGAGTCTTCAAAATGAGGTGGTTGAAACATGTATACCTCCTTTGAGATTCATCCATCCAAGAAGGATTTTTTTACATCCATGTGATATATCTCATGAGTATTTTTATTGTAGGTTTCCAAAAAGAGAGAGGTACTCCTTAGCACAAATAATTAACATTCAAGTGCATCACCTAATGTACTAGATGGTAACTAGAAGTTGGTAGATACAATGGGTAAAGATAATTCAAACAAGTGACTAGAGGAATACTAGCTTTAGTGTGACTATCAATCCAAGGATTTCCAACTCAAATTTTAGAAAAAGTTGGAAAATGCACATGGATTTTTGAATGTTTGGTCTATCAATCAAAGGATTTCCAACTCAAATTTTAGAAAAAGTTGGAAGCCTCGAAGGTACCTTCTTTCTTATATCAAAACAAGTTCTTATTTTCTTCTCCCCCTCTCATTCTCTTCCTTTTGTTATATCTCTATCGCAGCTCCTTTTTTAGCTTCATCTAGTTTTCGATCTCCTTGAGCCTCCTTCTCTAACTTTTCTTCTACTCAAACTCTCTTTTCCTATTCTACCCTTCCCATAGCCTTGGCCTTACTTGTCGTGTGCTTAATCTCCTCTTCTTTAGTTGTGGGTCTTGATCTCTTGTAGCCCTCAACTCCTTGAGGAATGCATCCATAGGAACTTCCTTGATCCCTCTCAATGTTGCAAACAATCTTATTGGAGTTAAGAGCCTAAAAAATGTACCTTTTTTAGTTTCAAGCATCTATAGAGAGTTGGAAACTTTGAATAGTCCTTTCACTTCCTTTCACAATCTCATAAGAAATGTTGAGCCCAATTAATTGTGACCTCTCGATAACTCGCTTCCTTCCCCAACAAATGGAAGGTCTTAGATACGTCATAGTTCTTGCTCTCTAGGCTCGATGCAAGTGCATCTAATAGAAGTTCGAGCTTAAATGGAGAGCTATCAGGTAAATGAGTACATTTGTACTCTCCATAACATGGGCTTCAAAGTAGCTTGTTGATTTCTTTGCCATCAATCCATATAGAGGATGCAATAATATCCTCATTTCTTAAAGGTGATCACTACATGATGTCATCTATGTTTGTCATAATACATGTTTTAGTGTTAATCGTAATGTGACACAAAGCAATTTTCTCACCTCTCCTTTCCTATTGATCATTTACCTGAGTGAAAAGGGTGAGTACCTAGGATGTACTCAAATGCTTTCCCAATCAAGCCTTCCATACTCTAAGAATCATGTACTCCAAATGAGTTGACAACTTGGTTAAGTAGGAGCTCTTATTGTGGGCTTGACACATAATCACCTCTCATTAATACCTCTTTATCATTTATGTATTTATTGTAAGCTCAAAAGAAAGCTAGCGCTTGAAAATATAGGCAGTGCACTCCTAGCCTTAAAGATGAGTGCTAAAGTAAAAAGGGAAATGATCAGAGAGATGGAATACTCAAAAAAAAATTCATGAACTTGTCCATATTGAGTGACTTCGAGCACCAAAATTCACCCAAGGCAATGGAAGGACAAAAGACAACAAGTGAAAGGTCAAGAGGTGAGAGAATATGTGAGCGTAGGTGAAGAGACACAAACTCCCATGCCCATATCTCTATATATGGAGGTCATTTGAACATGAAACTTTGTGGATATGATAAGGAGATGGATTAGAAGCATATTCTTGGCATTCTTGCACCAATGGAGATGACAAGGATTCTCAATAATGTGCGACAAGGCACATACGTAGTCTAGCCACACAACCTTTTGTACATAGCCACCTTGTGAAGGTGATATCTCTGTATGTAATTATGCATTTAATGAATATGATATCTTGTTGGAAAGCTTATCATTAATTGTCTTGGTCTCACAAATATCTTTATCCAATGACTCTAGACTAGTGATGGGGACCATTTCTTGTGAACCTCTATTTCTTGTTGAACCTGGGTTGACAGGTAGTCTATCTTTTTATAGTTTTTGTCCTAATCACATGAACTCCAAAAGGAGTGTCCTTTAGCTTGTTAGAAATCTAAAAGCATCTACTATGTGTGGAAAAATGTCAAAGTATTTGGTTCTCTGAATGGTGACTAAATCAGGTTGTTTTAAGCTAGACACGATGTCTCAACATCAAGATTAGCTATTGAAAAGCACATAAGAAAAAAGAGAGGCTTATCAAAGTCACCAACATCCAGGTACAAGTCTCTTAGTGATTCTAATAATGATCATAAGGGTGATAGTGAGTCATAGAATGGAGAACAATATAAAGAGGTGATTACACCACAAGTATAGCTATCAAGGTTGAGGAATCAATTCCCTAAAGGGAATGAAAGCAGATTGTGAAGGCTCAAGAAAATAATACAAAGGTTAACTATGACTGTGTCATTGCTAGGAACTATGCCTATATAATGCAAGTTGTAGAGATAATGATCCATAAATGTATGAGGAGGCATCAAAGAAGGTTTGGTACATTTATCAACAGGCAGTGACATAGAGAGTGTGACGTCGACCACATAGAGCTAGATACGGGCGACCATAACTATACCAGGAGGATATCTCATGCATTAGGATAGCCCATGACCACATGATGGAGCATAGGTGCACCACCACCTGGGTAGCCTTCCTTCAGGAGACACTCTGACCATCATCGATGTACCACATACTCCACCCACCTCCACCCATTACCTGTAGTTAGGATATACATATTCACTCCCATCATCGGGCCCCCATGTATTAGGTGACCATTATCTACAGAGTCTGAGCCACATCTCCCCACACACCTACATTATCCCCACTACCTCTCCGTCACTTGATACACTATCATGTGGTTTTTTCCATGTTCAGCCTACACAGTTTTGTGTAACGAGTACTTTTCAATTTTATTTTATTTCTACACAGTGGTCACTATAGTTGTAGATGGTTTTGTCTCCTAGGCCAAATTTGGCCTTCAGAAGACGTTAATATCACTCTCTCTCTCTCTCAATGAGAGGAATCTAGTGCATCTCAGATTTTTTTACTTCCACACATCACGAGCTGCATGACTTCACAAAAGACTTGGAGTGCTCTTGAAGTTATCTTCTCATCAAGCACAAAGGAAAGGAAGAATCAACTATGGATGGAATTCATCATACTAAACAAGTTTCCCAAGCAGTGTTATTGATTTTCTCACCAAAATGAAAGAAGAAAAACTTGAAAGCATTGGAGAAATCATTGATGAAGAGAAAACAGTAAGTTATCAATGGAACAAAGGCAGATGACAAATGGGAAGCTTTCACCACAGCCATGGACCTCTACATGGACATACAAGTGCGTGATCTCAACATGACCATGGGACAACTATTCACACATGAGGTAAAGCTATTGAACAATTGAGATAAATCAAAAGGTAATCAATGCTATGCTATCTATACAAATAAGAAGAACAACAAAGATAGCAAAGGCAAAGAAAAAAAATTTGATGATGAAGGTAGAACCTCTCAAGCAAACTTTGCAGGTCAAGGTCGAGGCTCATCAGGAAGAGGTAGAGGAGGAAGAAAAGGTAGGGGGAGAGCCCAAGGATCATCTCAATGTGCCATTTGTGGCTTAACTAATTGTATCACTGAGAATTGTTTTACGAATACTAGGAACCAAAGGGGTATATGTTACAACAGAGGAGGCTATGGAAGCTCAAGAGGTAGATTCAACAAGAACAATGTATACAATAAGAAATCATAAAACAACAACAACAACTACCAAGGAGGATATAGAGGAAGGAGATGTTAAAATGCACTTTTACATTGCAGGCATTTTAAGTTCTTTCGGGTTCTTGGGAGTGGTAGAGGTCTGATAAATCAGAGGCCCTGTAACTTGATTTTCCCAACTTACTTATCTAAACCGCAGTACATTTAACATTCAAAACTCTGTTTAACCCAAATTACTGTCAACTCTCTGGTTAGTCTTCTCACAGATTACTGTTCATGCTCAGATTAATACTTTCTGAGTATGTAGCGCTGGAGTTATTCATTATTGTAACACAGACTTATAATCCTTAACGTAATGGACTGTGTTAATCACAAGCTAATGTAATTAAACAAAGATGAAAAGAACAGTAATACTCAGACTTCTCAAACACTGCACTACAGCAACTTCCCAGACTGCAATCGCCCAGACAGATAGTCTGGCGATACTACTCGTCCTCCCGGAGCATCACCGTAATGCCTTTTTATTAGTTAATAAGTCGATACATCTCTTCACACGATCTTTCGGTTCGTGCAGAATATGAAACCTTTCGGTTCACGCGGGATATGAAACTATAGGAATTATGAAAAATACAAAATGCCAATCCGGCGGCTCACACTGGCACACACGATGGACTTGAACCCGCAATGGAACAAAAGTTAGGGCTCATCTACTATACCCTGTATATACATGGTTCTGGCTAACTTAAACGTTGTGGAAATCTTCTGATTCAGCGAGTCTAACATCTTTTTTAGAATTTCTGGTTCTACGAGCTCAGCATCAGTTCTAACTGAACTTTCCGCAATTACTTGAGTCATCAATATTTCAGCCTGTGTCTACAAAAAGGCCTCTTGCAGGTAGAAATCATTTGATAGTGCTGCATCATGGTGCAACTTCATCTCATTGATCTGATCATCTACCCTTGAAAGCCTGTCAGCTTGAACACCTAATCGCTTTTCCCTTCTCTCTAGTTTGTTGGCTTGATATTGGATAGTCTGATAATATGCATCTCGTTCCTTTCTTACCCCTGCTATCTCCTTCTACAACTGATTAGTTGAAATCATCTGAGCTTTAAGAGTAGCATTTGCTTCAAACAAATTGGCATTTGCTCTCTCGAGTTCTTCATTAGTCCGTTTGGCTAAATCCGCCATCTCTTGTCCTTTCTACACAACTTCATCTAACTATACTCGCGTTTCTTCTAGTAAATTGCCAAGTGCTATACGAGCATCCTCTTTATCCTATATTAATTGTTTCAACTGTAGAATTTCTACATCACAAGCACTTAATAAATCATCTTTGGCTCTTAACTCAGCCAACGCAGCATCTCTTTGACTGATCAATGAATCCTGTTCGGCAAGTCTATCCTATAGCTGTTGAATCTGTACATGTAAAGCATGGTTTTCAACCTTCACTGCATCTACTTCCTCTTGCAATGGAGTAATATCCGCTTCTAATACATCTACTCTGTGTTGTAGTTCTTGTCTGAGATTGTCAGTAACTTCCTTCATCTGCATTGGTAGTTGCTGTGACAATTGGATCAACATCCGACCCATGGATGCTAACTCAGTAAACATGGGGACCGGTAGAGAAAGAGAAGGTAGTGGCTGGGATGACGAAGCTGACAAGAGGTGATGGGAAGATGGTGGAGAATAGTTAGGTGAAGAGGATGAAGTAGCAGTTTCTTCAGTAACAATCGGTGGAACAGGGTTAATGGGTTGAATGGGGACAATGGGCTCGACCGGAGGCAATGGTGGAGGAGTGAGGATAAGACTGTTGGGCACCAAGATTATTCTGGTAGGTTTTTGCTTAGTCGCTACAGTGCTGGCAATAATAGATTCCACCACAATGATCACTTCATCGATAATGCCTGCAATCATAATTTGCACATCTTCTTGATTCGAGTGCTGAGAATCTGCCCGAGAAGAGGTTTCCTTGGAATCAGCAGTGGACACACTGTGTTCCTGTTTCTGGATGGGAGAAGACTGGGTAGACGAATCAAGGTGAATTGAGGTGGCAGTGTCGTGGAAAATTTCTTCTTCATTTTGTTCTGCTTTATTTCCAGCGGCGGAACCTTGTTCTTGACTTTCAGAGGTGCTTATCCTTCTGCGTTTCTGACGAAGGAGTTGGAAGATATCTTCATCATCATCTTCGTCGTCTTCGAGCACTTGGGCAGATTCTTCGTGATACAAAGTTGGAGCTCTTGGCAGGGGTTGCACGGCTTGAATGGACAGAAAGGTAATGATATGCGGTAAACGCGAACGTGGAAGCTCTCCCTTGTTAACATGCTTAATAACCGTAACGCATTCACGGTGAATGCACTGGAAACAGAACGAAGCTAAATTAACAGGCTCATGAGAAGCCATGTCAATCATCGAATAAAAGGGTCGAGAGATGCCGTAAGTGCGTTTCTGTAAATTAAGAATAGCAATGAGAAATTGCAAGGCAGTACGTTGAGGGTCAGGGCGACACAAAATGGCGTATTCATTGGATGAAGACTGTGGGAATAATTCTACCATGGTGGTAATAGGAAGGAGAGGACCATTCTCCACACCTTCTATGGGAAAACGGAATGCTGCAGCGAATGATGCTAATGTGATGACGACGTGAGATGGTAGACAGGTAATTGGCCAACTCTGCTCGGTAGCAGGAGTGGCGGCAATGGCTGCAATAATTTGTGCATAATAAGGATGACACTCCACTGAATGCCAAGGTAATTCAGCGAAGTTCATCAAGCCGCGGACACGCAAGAACTCACTCACATCATGAGGAAGTCTGTCATGGAATGTAGCAAAATTAGCTAACGCTTCCATGATGCGTACGCGAAAGCACAAAGACATAAACACACAAGAAACACAGAAAACACAGAGCACACAGAGCACACAGACACAATAGCGATTAACAGCGAAAAGAAGAGGATTAAGTAGAAACTCGACAATGGGAAGTGATCGGAAAAACTTAATCATCGCGCGATGTTGAGATGATAACCTTCATAATTACGACAAGCATGCATGAACATAATCAATAACAGAAGGTGGCGATGAATTATGATTATGTAGAAAAACGAGGAACTTACGGTCTTATTCAATTAACACACAAAAATAAAAAGAAAGTAAATAACACGCGGAAAAACGAATGACACGTCAGCGAGGATCAGGCGCTTGGTGATACGGCCGCAATTTTGAACCATTGATCACTTTAGGAAGGGGAACTCCGGTCAAGGTAGTCAACCGAAAAGTAGCTGGTCCCACTTGCTCACTAATCCGGTAAGGTCCGAACCACCGTAATTTAAATTTTCCAGGAGAACGATTTGATTTAGCATTATAAAAGAGCACAAGTTGTCCCACCGTAAACACAGGAGTCTTGAGGAAACGATCATGAGTCTGGGCTTGCTGCAACTAACCTTCTTGAAGAGTTAGAAAGCTTTCCCAACGATGTTCATCCAAGTCTCTGAGTGTTTCCAACCGAAATGGCAAAGAGTTTTCGGGTAACAGCTTCTGAGTTATGGCCACGCGTAAGCTTGGCACGACAATCTCCATAGGTGCAATTGCTTCCAACCCATAAGCAAGCTTGAAAGGAGTCAGTCTGGTTGCAACTTTGTATGTAGTCCGGTATGCCCATAAGACTGAAGGTACTAACTGATCCCATCTTTTTGGTGATTCCATGATTAATTTGCGAAGCAGAATTAACAGCGTCTTGTTGGTACTTTCAGCTAAACCATTAGCACGAGGATAGTACGAGGGAACTGAATTTATGTAGGATTTGAAAATTATGTGTTAGTACTTGCATTAAATTGTCAGCAGATTGTGTTCCTTGATCTGTCACAAGTTCCAGAGGTAATCCATAACGCGGAAAAACATCCTTCATCAGGCACTTTGCCACCAAAACAGTTGTAGCAGACTGTAAGGCCCAAGCTTTTGCCCACCTAGTAGCGTAATCTGTACAGGTCAAGATGTAACGATTGTTGCTAAGGGTTGTTGGAGGTGTGATTGGTCCAATAAAATCAAGACCCCATTTCTGGAAAGGTACCAAAGGTAATACAAGTTGTAGAGGAAAAAAGTGTCTCTATAATGGCTGTCCAGATCGCTGACAAGTGTCACACTGCTGCACAAACTGAACTACATCTTTGTACATAGTAGGCCACCAAAGCCCACTTTGCAAAATCTTCCGATGAGTGAGATCTGTAGCAAAATGTCCACCGGAGGGTATTGAATGTGCCATAGTGATGACTGAATTTGCTTCATGTGGCGGAATGCAGCGAAGCAAGACACCCGTGTGATCCATATAGTATAACTGGCCTACCAGCAACTGGAATTTGCGACTATAAACTGCAATCTTCCGTCACATAGCAGGAGGTGTATGCAGAGGAAGACATCCATCAGTCAGAAAAGTTAACAACGTATCATAATAGAAAGGCAGCATAGGATGTTCGGGAGATTCATCAGGAGTTGGTTCAGCACCGTAAATTGCTGGTGTGGTATCGTCAATGCCCACCGGAGCTTCGTCGGAATCCAACCGAGAGAGGAAGTCTGCTAAGACATGGGCTGTACGTGGTCGATGAATCACTTCGTAGTCGAACTCTTGTAGCAATAAGACCCAACGAGCCAAGTGACCACCTAAATGTTGCTGTTGGACCAGATATACCGGTGCAGCATGATCTACATGAAAGGTGAATTTTTGGCCTAGCAAATAATGCCTGAATTTCTTTACAGAATATACCAATCCAAGACATTCTCGTTCAGTCACAGAATAATTCCTTTTCGTAGAAGCGAGTCGATGACTTGCATAGTAGATAGGCCGAAACCATTTATCCGTTTGCTGCATTAAAACACTACCAATTGCTATATCCGATGCATCTACAAAGACATGAAATGGGCGGTCCCAATTGTTGGAGCAAGTCTATGACAAGCCTAAGTATTGGCTTGAGTCCCACAAAGTCTTAGAAGAAGCTTTAAAAAGAAGACTATGTAAAGTTCACTTGTGAACTACCTCTTGTAATTTTTTCAAGAGTTTACTTAATGTAAAAGTAAGAGAATCTTAAGTGGTTGAGTCCACATGATCAAAAAGGGAAAGAGGAGCCACGAATTTGTAATTTATGGTAGGTAGAGAATCAAATCAATCATTGATTGATTGGAGAGTGATTGAGGGAAGTTAGCCTCCCAAACTCAACTATAAATAGATGGCAGTTTTAGTCGTGGTTAGAGAGACCTATGTGAAGACCTCCAAGAGCTGAGCTTTATGCCATATCAAGGTGTTATTACAAAGCACACATATGTATCAGTAAGTCATTGTATTGTACAAGCAATATACTTTCATTTTCATGATTATTTGAGTTCATCTTTCCATGTTCTTGTGAAGTGTACTACTCACTGCCATTACTCTCAGTTTCCTCAGTCAACTTGCAGAGATGTTTTCTCTGAGCTTGGTGCATCATTTTCAGTGATTTAACTTGGTAACCTTAGCTCTATAAGTCTACTATATGCTCACAAATTTTCATGTCATTTGGATGTTGCAATCTTCAGTTATGTTCATTTGAAGTCAACAGGGTCTGTTCATCTTCACTTCTCTGTCAAGTAGCCGACTTTTTCACTCATCTTGTCAGAGGTGTTTCTCAATGGTTACTTATCCAAATTCCGTGATTTAAAGCATGTTGGATTCAGCTGACTGTCTAGTATACCCATACAAATTTTCATAATCATTGGATTCCTACATTGTGAGTTATGTTGATTTTTCTGCTCACTAGTCTCAAACTGTAGCAGCCCATGAAAATCGGGATGATGTCATCACTTGTTAAAACTCATTCTCAGTGTGTCGTTCATTATTTTTGATGAGATTACTCTTGAAAGTTAGCTCTTTAAGTTACCTAGACTTCCCCAAGAGGAATTAAGCTAATTGCTGCTATGCTCAGAGAATTATGTAAAACACTGGACAGGTGTATGAACCAAGAATAGCAAGTTTTCACCCTTGAGCTAACTCCAACTTATCTGTTTTGATCTATCTTTTTGAGAGTGATCTTCCAAGGTACATAGGGTGTCTAATACATCCATTGGCAAGCTAAAAGGGCCCACCATATACTCCTGGAGTTCATTTGGCTGGTGTAGATCAAGGATTTTGCAACACCTCTTCATCTTCAAGCACATACCTATCCATCTCTTCACAGTGGTATCAGAGCAAGGTTGGACAACATGGCAGATGGATTTCCTTCATCAATTGACAAATTGGATAGAGGTAATTACTCAGCTTGGTCATTAAGGATGGAAGCTTATCTCCAAGGTAGAAGTTTATATGGTTATGTGGATGGAGATGAAGTTATGCCAAGTTTCAGGAACAAAAGTCAACCAACACAAGAAGAGCAAGAAAGATTGAGCACATGGTGCTCCAAGGATGCACTTGCAAGGTCTTATCTCCTCAACTCTATCTCAGATTTTTTGTTGCCTCACATTAGAAGTTGTAAGACATCTCAGGAAGTGTGGGATGCACTAGAAGCTTTCTTTTCTTCAAGTACTAAAGCTAGGAAGCATCAACTATGGCTGGATTTCACAACTCTCAAGAAGGCTCCCAAACAAAATGTGACTGATTTTGTCACAAAGCTCAAGGACATAGCGGATCAATTGGGAAGCATTGGAGAGGTAATAGATGAAGAGCAAATTGTAAGGCAGGTCATCAATGGCTTGAAGGCAGATGAAAAGTGGGAAGCATTCACCACAGCTATGGATTTGTACATGGACATTCATGTACCTGATTTCAACACACTCATTGGACAACTACTTACTCAAGAGGCAAAGATTATCAAAAATGGAGAAATCTCTAGAGGTAATCAATCTTCAGCTTTATACACGGATAAAAGCAAGTCTAAAGATAACAAAGGAAAGGCAAAGAAAGTGGATGATGAAGCAGGTACATATCAAGCTAACTATGCAGGTAGAGGAAGACATGGCAGAGGTAGAGGAAGAGGAGGTAGACAAGGCAGGGGGAGATCCCAAGACTCCAACCCATGTTCTATTTGTGGATTAACTAATCATACAACTGAAAATTGCTTTAGGAATTTCAGGAATCAAAGAGGAAGAGGATACAATAGAGGAAGTTATGGCTACTCAAGAGGAAGGTTCAACAACTATCATGGCAACTACAACAACTACAATCATTCAAACTATCAAGGAGGCTACAAAGGAAGGAGAGACTACAATAACTACACAGAAGACTCAAACAAAGAGGATTCATTATTGATCATGAACATGGGTATGCCACAAGGTAAATCTGATGAGCATGTTTTCTACATAGATTCAGGTTGTTCAAATCATGTGGCAGGAAATGTGGCACTCCTATCAGATTTAGAAGATCCAAGGAATAAGCATGAGGTACAAACAAGAGATGATACAAAACATCCTATGGAGAAAATAGGCAATGTCAAAGCACCTGATGGAAACATCAACCTACTCAGTAAGGTACTCTATGTCCCTACCATTACAAAAAATTTGATAAGTGTTGGGCAGATAGTAGAGAAAGGGTTGCAAGTCAGGTTCACAAAAGCAGGAGCATTTGTTGAAGATCCAAGTCAAGGATTTAGAAGGGTGAAAAGACAGGTAGATTGTTCACATTTGAATTACAGGACACTAGAAACATTGCGCTCTTTAATTATGGTAGTCAGACACTCACAGAATTGGAAGTATGGCACAAAAGGTTAGCACATATTGGTGAAAGGTCATTAAAGCAAATTTGCAGGGACCAAAGTGTACTTGGACTCCCTAATTTGTCAAAACAACATATGATTTATAAGTGTAGTGCATGTCAATTTGGAAAGTCTCACAGGTTACCATTCATGAAGAAAGGTTATATGCATGGAGATCTCTTGGAGTTGGTTCATACAGATGTATGGGGACCTAGCAAGGAAGCTTCAATATCTGGATCAAGGTATTATGTTTCCTTTATTGATGATTGCAGTAGATGGACTATCCTATTCTTTATGAAACACAAAGATGAAGTTTTTTCATGTTTCAAAAGATATTTGGCTCTTGTGGAGAACCAAACAGGTAAATCACTAAAAAGGCTAAGGTCAGATGGAGGGGGAGAATACTTCTCCCATGAGTTTGATTCTTTTCTTCAAGAAAGAGGAATCAAAAGAGAGGTAACTACAAGGTACACTCCTGAGCAAAATGGAGTGGGAGAAAGGAGGAATAGGACAATTGTTGAAGCTGCAAGGTCTATGTTAAATGAAAAGCATTTACCTAATTATTTATGGGCTGAGGCTGTATCTACAGCCACTTACTTGATTAACAGGTTGCCTTCAAAATCCCTTGATGGGATGACTCCATATGAGGCTTGGAATGGAAGAAGACCAAGCTTAGATCATTGTAAAATTTTTGGATGTATTGCTTTTGCTCATGTTCCTTCACAGGTTAGAGGCAAGATGGATCCAAAGGCAGAAAAGTGTGTATTTATTGGATATGACAACAATCAAAAGGGCTACATGTTATACAACCCTACCAACAAAGGATTCTTGGTAAGCAGAGATGTAGTTTTTGATGAGAACAATTCATGGTATGAAGATTCATGCAGGAAGATCAATTTACCATATGATCTTGAAGAAGATTTTCCAAAGCTTGGTAGAGAACAACCGAAGATTGAAGAACAAGACACCTCAGAGGATGATGAAGAATCTCACATGGAAAAGATCAAAGCATGGAAGTCTAAAGGTAAAGCAAAATTGTAGGAACTTGGACATGAGGCAGAATCATCACATCATGGCCTAAGAAGATCTATGAGGGAAAAGAAAAAACCAAAAAGGTATGGGTTTGACACCTCATTAGTAACTAAACATTCTATCTACATAGCACAGGACATAAACCAAGAGGAGCCATCATCATTTGAAGAGGCCAAAGCAAAAACAGAATGGAAGCATGCAATGAAGGAAGAGATCGAAGCACTTGAGGAAAACAACACTTGGGATTTGGTGCCCAAGACTTCATCCATGAAGGTAATAGGCTCAAGATGGGTCTATAAACTCAAGAAGAATTCTGATGGTTCCATTAACAGGTATAAGGCAAGGCTTGTAGCAAAAGGCTTTGCACAAACTCAGGGAATTGATTATGAGAAGACCTTCTCTCCTGTGGCAAAGATGCCTACTATTAGGGTTTTGCTTAGTATTGCCTCTTCCAAGAATTGGAAGATACTTCAACTAGATGTAAAGAATGCATTCTTGAATGGTTGGATAACAGAAGAGGTATATATGGCACAACCACCTGGTTTTGAGAATCAAGTTTATCCTGATTATGTGTGTAAACTTAACAAAGCATTGTATGGTCTCAAGCAAGCTCCAAGAGCTTGGAATTTCAGGCTTGTTTCATTCTTGCAGGACAAAGGCTTTCAACCAAGCAAGGCAGATCCTTCACTCTTTATTAAAAAGAGTAATTCCGAGGTCATCTACCTATGTGTATATGTAGATGATATTATATTGACAGGAAATGATGCAGATGGTATGAAGAAGATCAAAGATCAGATGAGAGAAGAGTTCAAGATAAGTGATTTGGGTTCACTCACCTACTTCCTAGGTTTGGAAGTTGTCTACAAAGATCATGGTTTGTTTCTCACTCAAAGAAAGTACATTAAGGACATGTTGGCAAAATTCAAGATGCAAGATTGTAAGATTGCAAGTACTCCAATGGAGGTCAATCACAAATTGAGCTCACATGAAGGTGAACTCATAGAGGACATCACATCATATCAAAGTCTAGTGGGTAGTCTCAATTATGCCACATTGACAAGAGTAGATATATGTTACAGTGTGAGTGTGCTAAGTCAATTTATGCACACACCAAGGAAACCACATATGGATGCTGCCAAAAGGATTCTCAAGTATCTCAAAGGAACCATAAATGAAGGACTTTATTATCCTTATGTATCTGATTTAGGTTTGAAGCTATTTTCTGATGCAGATTGGGCTGGCTCCAAGAAAGATAGAAGGAGCAGTTCAGGTTATCTTACCTTTGCAGGTTCAAAGCTTATTTAATGGTCATCCAAGAAGCAACCCACAGTTGCTCTCTCCTCTACTGAAGCTGAATATAGAGTTCTTGCCATAGCTACACAAGAAGCTATGTGGGTGAAGACATTATTCAAAGATCTTGGATTGGAGTTTGGAACTCCAACTATTTTTTGTGACAATATGAGTTCTATTCATTTGGCTGCTAATCCTATTTTTCATGCAAGGACTAAACATATTGAAGTTCATTATCACTATGTACGAGAAAATGTTCTAAGCAAAGAGATTCAAATATCATATGTGTCCACTCATCAACAATGTGCAAATATTCTAACCAAAGCATTGGATGGTACAAAGCTTTGCAAATTCAAGGCTATGATTGGTTTGCAGGTAATCTTGGAAGATTGAAGACCTCAAGCATACTTGGCTTGAGGGGGAGCTGTTGGAGCAAGTCTATGACAAGCCTAAGTATTGGCTTGAGTCCCACAAAGTCTTAGAAGAAGCTTTAAAAAGAAGACTATGTAAAGTTCACTTGTGAACTACCTCTTGTAATTTTTTGAAGAGTTTACTTAATGTAAAAGTAAGAGAATTTTAAGTGGTTGACTCCACATGATCAAAAAGGGAAAGAGGAGCCACGAATTCGTAATTTGTGGTAGGTAGAGAATCAAATCAATCATTGATTGATTGGAGAGTGATTGAGGGAAGTTAGCCTCCCAAACTCAACTATAAATAGATGGCAGTTTTAGTCGTGGTTAGATAGACCTATGTGAAGACCTCCAAGAGCTGAGCTTTATGCCATATCAAGGTGTGATTACAAGGCACACATATGTATCAGTAAGTCATTGTATTGTACAAGCAATATACTTTCATTTTCATGATTATTTGAGTTCATCTTTCCATGTTCTTGTGAAGTGTACTACTCACTGCCATTACTCTCAGTTTTCTCAGTCAACTTGCAGAGATGTTTTCTCTGATCTTGCTGCATCATCTTCAGTGATTTAACTTGGTAAAGTTAGCTCTATAAGTCTACTATATGCTCACAAATTTTCATGTCATTTGGATGTTGCAATCTTCAGTTATGTTCATTTGAAGTCAATAGGGTCTGTTCATCTTCACTTCTCTGTCAAGTACCCGACTTTTTCACTCATCTTGTCAGAGGTGTTTCTCAATGGTTACTTATCTAAATTCCATGATTTAAAGCGTGTTGGATTCAGCTTACTGTCTAGTATAACCATACAAAGTTTCATAATCATTGGATTCCTACATTTTGAGTTATGTTGATTTTTATGCTCACTGGTCTCAAACTGTAGCAGCCCGTGAAAATCGGGATGATGTCATCACTTGTTAAAACTCATTCTCAGTGTGTGGTTCATTATTTTTTATGAGATTACTCTTGAAAGTTAGCTCTTTAAGTTACCTAGACTTCCCCAAGAGGAATTAAGCTAATTGCTGCTGTGCTCAGAGAATTATGTAAAACACTGGACAGGTGTATGAACCAAGAATAGCAAGTTTTCACCCTTGAGCTAACTCCAACTTATCTGTTTTGATCTATCTTTTTGAGAGTGATCTTCCAAGGTACATAGGGTGTCTAATACATCCATTGGCAAGCTAAAAGGGCCCACCATATACTCCTGGAGTTCATTTGGCTGGTGTAGATCAAGGATTTTGCAACACCTCTTCATCTTCAAGCATATACCTATCCATCTCTTCACACCAATCAGGAGGTTGCAAAATGGGAGCCTGCATCAATAATCCTTTTAGATGATCGAATGCAGTTTGGCATTCCAGAGTCCATTCGAACTGTCGTGGAGTACTAGTCATTAGACGATTTAGTGGTGTTGCTAAATGGGCAAGCCACCGTAGATGCCTGCCATGCCACCGGATTTGACCCAAGAAGCGCATAACCTCTTTCGGCATTTTAGAAACAGGTGCTTCCAACACAGCTGCGAATTTGTCTGGATCAACTTGGATACCTTGTGCCGATATGATATGTCCAAGTAGTGTACCACAAGACACCACAAAAACAGATTTTGTCGGGTTGAGACAAAGACGGTATTCATGGCATTTCTCAAAACAACACCGTAAATGATACAGGTGCGCCACAATCTTGTCGAATAAAGAGAAGTCATCTAAATAAACTTGCATAAAAGTGGTTAGGTAGGGTGAAAAAATTTCCTGCATACAGCGTTGAAATGTGTTGGGAGCATTCTGTAACCCAAACCACATGACCGTACAAGCAAAAACACCCCAGTTTGTAATGAAAGCTGTTTTTGGTATGTCTTGTTCAGCCATTCTGACTTGGTTATAACCACTGTAACCGTCCAAAAAGGAGTACATCTCATGCTCGGCCACTCTGTCAAGCATTGTGTCAAGAAAGGGGAGAGGAAACGGATCAGGTACCGTGGCCGCATTCAGTTTCCGGTAATCCACACAGATTCGTAGCTGCTTATTTTTCTTAGGAACAATAACGATCAGAGATATCCATTCAGCATGTTCTATTGGTACAATGAATCCCACCTTCAATAACCTATCGATCTCTGCTTTGACCTATGCTACATAATTGGGATTCATACGGTAACTGGATTGTTTAATTGGTTTCGCTTCCGGCTTAAGCACGACTCGATGTTGATAGATGCGTGGATCAAGACCCTTCATATCGCGGTAATCCCAGGCAAAAACATCAGAAAACTCTTGCAAGATTTGGATCAAATCTTCTTGAAAGACCTCGGACAATTCCACCTTAATTTTAATAGGAGGAGGGTTGCTTTCATCACCCAAATTATAGGTCACTAACTGGTCTTCCGGGACATAAAATTGACGAGGTTTCCCCAAGTCGTCAGCTGATTGTAAAAGTTGATGTAGAGTAGCTCCATTCATAGCAGCATTATCATCTGCATCTGTTCCTCTGGTCACAGGAACAACCGTACAGGCTGCCGGACTCCAGTTATCTACAACAGCTTGAAGATCTATAGTGCCTAAGGAAATCAAATCTTTATTGTTCTGCAGAAATGCATCTTCTTCATCATTAGATAAGCCATCCAACATGTGGACTGGCTCGGCTACATAGGGTCTGGCATGAAGTTCATGGGCTGAATGGCATCCAATTTGACAATATATTTACGGTGGTTGTCTTTGAAAGTCAATTCCTGCGCTGACCAATCCTATATAACTTTGGCCTGTTTCAACCATGGTCGACCGAACAGAAGATTACAGTCGAGGCTAGACTCTGGTAGCTCTAAGACTACGAAAGTCATCTTAAACGTGGTGCCTTGCAAAGTAATGGGGATATTCTTTACAAGTCCCACCGGATGGACTCGGGATTGATCTGCCATTCTGACAAAGAATTGAACGGGCTCGATTTGGGTCCACCCTAACTTCTTGCAAAGAGCTGTAGTTGCTATGTTCACACCGGAACCACCATCGATTAACACTTGCATAATCTTGTGATTTTTATGCCAGACAGTGATTAATGGGACAGAATGATCCACCGTAGAGTCAGTTTCCGGTTGTATTGTTGCGGTCGTCGGAGTATTGGGAGATTCTGGACTAACTTGTTGTTGAAATTGCTGCCTAATCCCGGGCACCAAGGCAAGTAGTTGCCCCAAAGGGAGCGTAATTGAAGCCTTCGAGAGGATATCCCATACCTAGTCTGTTGGAATTGCATTCTTCACTGGTTCCGATGATGATTCTCCTGTGACCGGAGTAGAGTCTTGTTCATGTGCTTTCCCATTTGGCAGGGGAACCTGTGTCACCGGAATTGGATCGGGGAACACGGTAGGCTCTTTGGCGGTCCATTGGCTAGTTTTGGTATACATTCGATGTTGTTCATGGATGCCCGGTTCAAACACCTCAGCTGCGGGTTGCCACTGCTTACCGGATCTTGTCTGGACCACTGCTGCTTGTGATTCCACTAGGGAGATATAGACCATGTTGGTCATCGGGTTTTGACGCTCTTTCTTTCGTTGGTCGTATTCGGCTGCATCCTTGCAGAATCTCCGGATGTGGCCAAGCTCACCACAAAAATGACATCGGGGTGGAGGCAGAGAAGTATTTTCCGGTGATGTACCTGCCTGCCAGCGATTTGTATTAAAGTTGGTATTCCGTTGTCCTCGGTAATTCCTGTAACCTTGCGACTGATTGTTGCGCATCTGCGGTGGCACGTAGTGAGTTGTTGGTTGTCCTGGTTCCTGTATAATGGCATTTACAGCTGCTCGTCCCTGCACTTTGGCATTATATGCACAATTTTTGGTTGAGTGTCCGGTGTTATTGCAAATGGCACAATACGTCTGATTAAGGGCACAGGTAGCACTGGTGTGCCCAGGGTTTTTGCACTTAGTACAATACATCTGTTTAGCCTGATCATCTATACCATGCTTACTGGCCTTCAGCCATTCCAAGTCTTCGGTGAATCCCCCAACCTATGCTCTAGTTGCAGGGCCATCGCAATAACAGCATCCAGTGTCATAGCTCCCACACAGCGGATGATCATGATTTGCCTTAGCTGTGGGGTCAAACCATTAATGAACCATTGGGTTATCACATCATCTGGCAGGTTGGCATGCACCGGAGGCAGTTGTCTTAAATGAGTTCTAAATAATGTGGCGTATTCCTAAAGAGTCTGGTGCAGGTTTTGTCGATTGTTCTGCAGATAGTCGAAGATTTCGGCAGGGTTTTTCTTCAATCGAAACGGCTGTAAAAATGCATCTCTTACCGCCTCATAGGTAACGAAATGATTGAAATCGTACTCTGTTAACCATCTCGCTGCTTCATTGACTAATGTAGACTAGAATACGATGGCCTTGTATGCCAGATTGGGTGGATGGTTTAGCATGGCATAACTTATCTCAAAAGTACGCAGCACATGGGCATCAGGGTCGTCACCTGGAAATCCTCCGAACTTTGTGTAAGTCACCCCTGTTGGAACTAGTCGTAGTGGAAGGGGTTGTTGGTGTTGCTGCTATTGTTGTTGCTGCTGCTGTTGTTGTTGCTGACCACTCATGGTGCTAGTAGTGGTATCGTTGCTGTCTCTTGAGTTCTGAGGAGGTGTTTTCGGTCCTTCGGAATCTGTATGGTCAGACTGCTCACCTTTCGGCTTGAAAATAGCGTTCAATCTCTTACGGATTTCCAAATCGAAGAGCCTATCCTTAGCTTGGATATCTCAGGTAGGCAAACTTGCCCTGAACAGTGGTGTCCGAAATGAAGATTCACTAGGGAGTATCACACGCTCACCAAAAAACTGTAAATTCTCTGCAACTGGGACCGAACTGTCATCAAAATTTGTCGAACTTTCCCCAAAACAGGGTATTCTTTCACCAGCAATGATCTCTCTGGGTAACACCACTTTATCCTCGAAAAAATTTGAATCCTGACCAGACGCTGTCGGGTCAACTACGCACTGTGTCTCTGTACACTCCGAAGTTACTGTACCTTCTGCAGACTGCACCAAAATTACACCGGAATCTACCAAAATTTTCTCCTATGTTATCGGAATTCTACCGAAATCGCTACTAACAGACTCTCTTCCTTCAACAACTGGACTTAACAGGTCTATACTTCTACTGACTGGGAGTGTTCCTAACAAATTTGGTACTGTCGAGGGATGCTGGTCTCTCCTGTACTTCAGATATGACTCGTCGGACTGAGTAACCGGCATATATCACGTCTACACTACTTACGTACTACTTCCACCTTACTATTGATTCATAATTTATGGCCACTTTCCGACAGACGGCACCAATGTTAAAATGCACTTTTACATTACAGGCATTTTAAGTTCTTTCGGGTTCTTGGGAGTGGTAGGGGTCTGATAAATCAGAGGCCATGTAACTTGATTTTCCCAATTAACTTATCTAAGCCGCAGTACATTTAACATTCAAAACTCCGTTTAACCCAAATTACTGTCAACTCTCTGGTTAGTCTTCTCACAGATTACTGTTCATGCTCACATTAATACTTTCTCAGTATGTAGCACTGGAGTTATTTATTACCGTAACACAAACTTATAACCCTTAACGTAATGGACTGTGTTAATCACAAGCTAATGTAATTAAACAAAGATGAAAAAAATAGTAATACTCAAACTTCTCGAACACTGCACTACAGCAACTTCCCAGACCGCAATCGCCCAGACAAACAGTCTGGCGATACTGCTCGTCCTCCCGGAGCGTCACCGTAATGCCTTTTTATTAGTTAATAAGTCGATACATCTCTTCACACGACCTTTCGGTTCACGCGGGATAGGAAACTATAGGAATTATGAAAAATAAAAAATGCCAATCCGGCGGCTCACAGAGATACTACAACAACTATGAAGATGATCAAAACCAAGAGGATTTAATACTTCTAATGAACATGACCATGAAGCAAGGTAATGCAAATGAACATGTATTCTATATAGACTCAGGTTGCTAAAATCATGTAGCAAGGAATGTAGCTCTACTCTCAAACATGGGGGATCAAAGGAATAGATATGAAGTTCAAACAAGAGATGAAACAAGGCATCTACTTGAGAAGATAGGTAATGTGAAGACTTCATATGGTAATATGAACCTATTGAGCAAGGTATTATATGTGCCAACTATCACCAAAAACCTCATAAGTGTAGATAAAATTGTTGAGAAACGATTAGAGGTTAGATTCACAAAGAATGGAGCATTTGTTGCAAGAGGATAACAAGAGGTTCAATATTAGGTAGATTATTGACATTTGAACTCCAGGATACCAAAAATATTGCATTGCTCAATTATGGTAGTAAAACTCTATCATAGTTGGAAATTTGGCACAAGAGGTTAGCTCACATAGCTGAAAGAGCTCTCAAGCAAATCAATAGGGATCAAAGTGTACTTGTTCTACCAAATATATCCAAACAACACATGATCTACAAATGTAGTGCTTGTAGAATTGGCGTCTCACAGAAAATCCTTCACAAAGAAATTAGGATACATTCATGGAGACCTAATGGAGCTAATTCATATAGATGTATGGGAAGCAAGCAAGGAGCCTTCAATATCTGGATCTAGGTACTATGTGTCACTCATTGATGATTGTAGAAGATGGAAAATTTTATGATTTATGAAGCATAAAGATGAAGTGTTTTCATGTTTCAAGAAGTACCTAGTTCTTGTATAAAACCAAAAAAGTAAAACTTTGAAGACACTAAGGTATGATGGAGGGAGAGAATATTTCTCCCATTGAGAGATTCTTATCTCCAAGAGAGAAGAATCAAAAGAGAAATCATAACCAAGTATATACCAAAGCAAAATGGAGTGACAAAAAGAACAAATAGGACAATTATGGAGGCTGTAAGGTCAATGCTAAATGAGAAGAAGCTACCCAATTACTTGTGGGTAGAGGTTGTATCTACAACAACATACTTGATCAATAGACTCCCATCAAAACCTTTGGATGGCATGACACCATATGAAGCATGGAATGGAAGAAGACCTAGCCTTGATCATTGCGAAATCTTTGGATGCATAGCATATGCAAACATACCTTCACAAATCAAAGGAAAATGGGATCCAAAGGCTGAGAAATGCATCTTCATTGGCTATGACCATAATGAAAAAGGTTATAGGCCATAGAATACAAGGAACAAATGATTCATTATAAGTAGACATGTTGTGTTTGATGAAAACAAATCTTGGTTTGAAGATGATTGTAGGAAAATCAAACTTCCCTATGACCTAGAGGAAGAATTTTTGACATTATCAAAGAGGAATGAATTTACACTTCAAGCATCAAGTGATTCTGATGATGATCAGACGACTCCAAGAAGGGAAATCAATTCTTGGAACTCCAAAGATAAAGCCAAAGTGCAAGAATTGAGAGATGTGGCAGAATCATCGCAACAAACTATAAGAAGGTCTACCAGAGAGAAAAGGAAGCCAGAAGTGCCAATATATATAACACTAAACACTCAATATATATAGCAGTAAACACTCAATTTATATAGCACATGACTCAAACTTTGAACAACCTTCCACTTATGAAGAAGCCAAGAAGAAGCTAGCATGAAGAAGTGCCATGGAAGAAGAGATAAAAGCTTTAGAAGAGAATCAGACTTGGGAGTTAGTACCCAAGCAACCATCTATGAAGGTCATTGTCTCAAGGTGGATATACAAGGTAAAGAAGAATTTTGATGGCCCAATTAATAGGTACAAAGCAAGGCTTGTAGCCGAAGGGTTTGCACAAACTCAAGGTATTGATTATGAAGAAACATTTTTGCGTGTTGCAAAAATGCCTCATGTTAGAGTACTCATGAGTGTTGCATCTTCCAGGAATTGGAAGATATATCAAATGGATGTTAAAAAATTATTTCTTAAATGTTTGGATTTCATAGGAGGTATATATGGCTCATCCTCAAGGTTTTGACGACCAATCATACCCCGAACATGTGTGGAGCTTGATGAAATCCTTGTAGGGCTTGAAGCAAGCTCCTAGAGCTTGGAATCATAGACTTATCACTTACCTACAAGATAAAGTTTTTAATGTAAGCAAGATAGATCCTTCCCTCTTCATTAAGAGGAATCACTCAGATGTCATATACCTATGTGTATATGTGGATGATATAATCATCACAGAAAATGATGTAGAAGGAATAAAAAATATTAAAGGTCAAATGAAGGAGGAGTTAAAAATAAGTGATCTTGGTTTGCTCACATACTTCCTAGGTTTGATCCTCACACAAAGCAAATACATTGGAGATATGCTCTCTAAATTTAGGATGGAAAATACAAAGGATGCAAGTACCCCGATGGAAGTAAATATGAAGTTAAGTGCTCATGAAGGTGAACTAATTGAAGATGTAACTAGCTACCAAAGTTTAGTTGGAAGCTTAAATTATGCTACTCTAACTAGAGTAGTGTTGGGAGATTCTTTAGCAAAAAGGGACTTGAGTATTTGTAGGAGAAGAACAAGAAGAAGAAGAACTAAAAAACTTGCATTGAAAACTTCTATATCTTGATTACAATGAAAAATACAATGGGTGTGTCTAGAATAAGATGAATTGTTCTCTACGCAGAGTTCTTGAACCCAAGAAGCACACACACACAAGCATACAAGATAACAAAAGTCCTTATGCAGTCAACCTTCTCTGTACTAGACCTCCACCCTCTCTAGTAGCTTGCCCTTGTGCACACCTTGCACTCAAGCTTCCAATAGGGTAGGAGGAAGGGCCACCTTCTGTCGACATGCAACACCCCCTAAATGGTACCTTGCTTCATGTTGATTGCCTTCCTCAATGCTTCTCTGTACTCTCTCTCTATGCACACTTGATCATCTTCCTTGCACACTTTTCTCTCACTTGCTTCTCTGCATCGCACTCGTTCAATGTGTCTCTTAGTCTTCTCTCTCTATCCCTCTCTAGTGTATACTATGCTCTCTCTTGCTTAGACTAACTCCAAGAATGCTAATGCCTTGTTGTGAGTGACAATTCCCTTACGTACATAATTTCTAACTCATAGTCTATCTTGATGCTCACTTTGATGTGCCAAGAATAATTTAATGTGTAAATCCAATGACTCCGCATTTTTTCCTAAAGTCACAGAATTTTAAATGAGGGGGGCATACATAGACTTTTGCGTACCCCTTCCTCTTCATATGACTTACACTTATGACCTTGAACTCTTCAAAATGTGTGCATAAGGGAGGGTTCACTAAACCATCCAAAACACTTCAAAACCTTACAAAAAGATAATCTCCAACCTGCATTCAACTTTTCCTACAAAACCATATAGAATAACTATTTATGCACTATCTGTGCACCTTGTTCTTGGATAGTTGTGCACCACCTATGCACCACTTTGCACTTTGTGCACCATGTGTGCATCACTTGCAAAGTCATCACATTGACCTTTGATCGGCTCATCAATTGATCACTTTCACTTTGACCAACTTGACCTTTGACTGGCTCAACAGTTGCCCACCATGTAGTGGGCTCTCCATCTTGGAGAGCTAACAACCAAACCATGAGAACAAAGGCTCAAGTCCATCAAGAACATAAAAGAACAATTAGGAGGGAATAACCAAAATTGGACACTATCTCATTGAAGAAGAAGATGGATAATGGAGTAGGAAGGAAAGGTTAGGGAGGGGTGAAGTGCTCAGAAGGATAGGGCATTGAGGGGGGAATGTGGGGCTAGATTGAGGTATAAAAGAAGGGGAAAGGAGTATGAGTTGGGGTTGTGGATAGGGAAAAACATTTCCGAAACATGGAAGTTATAGATGATTCATATGGAGAAATGTGAAACATGTGTGAAAATAAGGAGGGAATAGACCATGTGGGGCAGGTGTGGGATAAAAAACACATGACAAATGTGTACAAAACATGTGGGTTTGGATCAAAAGTAGGAGATAAGTTTTGCTTTTGGTTAAACCAATGCAAAAATTGAGTCTAGTAGTGTGAAGAAACATAAAAATGACCACAAGTTTGAAAAGAATGGGCACCTGAGGCGCAATCTAGAATCAAAAGGTTATATCCAACAAAAAAAAAAAATAAACCATACAGTAGGATAAAATATATCCTAGAGCAGGGGCCGGGGTGGGCGGGAGGTGGGGGTGCAGGGCAGGGGGTGTGGGAGGGGGGAAGGGGGGGATGAGAGAGAGTGTAGAGAGAAGGTAGAGAGAGGATGGGAAAAGTATAGAGAAGGTAGAGAGAGGATGAGAGAAATAGAGATCGAAGATAGAGAGAGGTAGAGAGGGAAGATAGAGAGAGATAGAGAGAGATAGAGAGAGAGATGATAGAGAGAGGTAGAGAGAGAATATAGAGTAGAGAGAGGTAGAGAGAGTAGGTAAAGAGAGATAGAGAGAATTTTTTTTTGGAATAAGAATAGAAAACTGTGGAGGGTTGCTTTTTATCGGAGGAATAATGTCTAAAAAGCAAGTAAAAAATCCAAATAAAATCCAAAAAGTCCCAAAAAATTATAAACGATTATCAAAACATTCCACAACTTCTTGAAAGCTTGTCACACTCCTCTTTTGTTCTATTTTATCATGAAAAATAGCATTGAAAAAATATAAATAAATTCAAAGAAAAATTCTAAAAATTTCCATCAAGGTGTTCATGAAATGGGCTATGAAATGGCTTCTAAATTGCATAAACAACTTAAAGAATGAGCATGAAAATTAATGAAATATAATAAAATGTAAGAAAAAAATGGTTTGAGAAGCCTACAACGTGGACAGATTTTGCAAGTTCTAGGTGATCTAAAAAGCTTCACGTTTGCTAATGATAGGCTTGAGCCTAGATATAATGACTAATGGAAGCTCTTCGCCCTCCACAGTCTCTAACTCTATCGCACTCCATTTCAGTTGTCTTCCTTTTGGTCACACTGACCATGTGATAGGACCACCATGAATCCTTCATTGGAATAATATTTCGTGCATACTCCATCTTTTGTATCTTACTTTAGCTAATTTTTTATTTTATTTGTAACATTTTCCTTTTACTATTCCACCTTCTTTAGCCAATGGAATTTTGTGTTTCCAAAGACATGCAGGTACTTCTTCCACATCCTTGTAATGTCCTACACTGAGTACCATAAAAATTATCATAAAAGATGGTATGCTTCAATCTAGCCTGGAAGATCTTTGAACATACACACGAGTGACCAAACGGTGTCCATTTTCAGATCTTTTTGAATCGGGCATACCCTTAGATCATAGAATTACTTTATTATATTCTTTCCCCCTTGGAAAGATTTTCTTCCTAAAAAATAAAGCTATATATAATAACCATAGGCAACCCCAGAGCATCATGTTCTTAAACCCGAAGAACATGGTCATTTTCTAAAACTAGAAGAACATGTCTCATCTCTATGGTGGGATCCCTGCCCAAATGATTCAAAACACTTTTTGGCTTTGCACTTTGGGAAACTCGTCAAAGTATAAAGTAGTGAATGAATTATAAGTGTGGATCTAAAAATGTCCTTAGCCACTTCATTGTTTCTCAGTGTACGATCTCGACAAGCATATGAAATTGATGGATTTCAATTACTAGTCCAATTCTAGGCATGACTGGTGCATGGACATAGTAACGAAGGTGGGATAAGATTCTTATCCCATCAAGACTTTGAGAACTCTTGATTCACTTGAATTTGACTCAAAAGACTTGAAGTGTGGTCGGTCCAAACATCTAACTTGGATGTTTGTAAAATAGATTACTTCTATCCAATAGTTACTTGTTTTTTTACCTAGCTAGAGGACTATTTTGTCCTAATGGGCTTGAAAATCCTATGTGAACTATAGGAGATAGGTTTCCATGTACTTTGCTTCAACCTTAATTTATCTTGACCAAGTCAAATTCCAAATCAAAATTGTCCAACTTAGGACCCTTTTCTCAAAAACTTTAGCTAAAAGTTCTTGGGAATTGTCAATCTTATGAGCAATTCCTAACTTTCTTGTTATAGAGCATATCTAAATCTGGAAAGTCATGAGAGTTATGCTAGTAACTGGAAGCAAACCCAAATGAATAATTCAATCTTGGACTTGTCATCTATTGAAAACTGAATAAGTTCTTATACAGAACATCTATCTAGGATGTTTAATTTCCTCATTCTAATTGGCTAACCCTCAACTTTTGTGAAAAGAATTAGATACCATATCTAAGTCAAATCCAAAAGATTGATAAAGCATAAAGAAAGAATTAAAACTCAGTATAACCAATTCAAAATTCTAAGATATAAACTTTCTATGAGTCAAATACTTGACGACTCAAGACTTTAACTTTTTCAAAGATCTGTTTCAACAAGTTTCTGAAGCAATGTATTTATCCTTAAGAGAAAATAATCTATACTCTCAAAACGATTCATACAGGAAGCCTAAATCATCATCCATCCACAAGATACTAATATGGTATCTAACATGAGTGTGCCGACCCACTAAGTTTCTATTGATGAGTTTTTACTCAAATAATGCTTCACTTGAGACTAATATTCTGCATATATTCAATCTTTATGACTGCTTACTAGAATTGCGATTCTTGTGCATTCCTTTGAGTCAAAAGGATTGAATTTTCCAAGTTACACTTGGAGCTTGGTGCTTAACTTAGTCAATCTATCCTTATTTGAAAGGTTCAGTTCAAAGTCAAAGTCTCACTCTTTTAGAAATTTATCAAATATTACTGATCCACAACACTTAATATTGAAGTGTTCAAATATAAGAACAATTCTTTTGTCCTTTTTGAAAAAGAAGATCTTAGAAGTTACTTACTTCATATCTTCTTAATTTTTTCTAGAAGTATCTTGAGATCATGCTTTTATCCTCCTTGAATTTAAACTTCTTCTTTGAAGTTTGCATTTTCTTGGGGATTAAATCTAACCTCAAGGTTTGTTCTAAGACTAAAAGATAATTATCATCTCATGGTCCAATGTCCCATTCCATCTTTCCTACACCAATCTGAGTATAAAATCTAGTGTCCCATACCACCCTATTTTATACTCACATTGACATGTGAGTGAATTTATCCTAACGTCTAAACATATTGATAGAGTACCTTTTTACTTCAACTCTTTAAAAGACTGTTGAATTTTCAGGCATTAGCTTTGACTTGATATTCAAGGTTTTGATTCCAGTACGTGATCATTTCAAGATCTTGTGGTTTTAGCATGGAAACTTGAAAACCTTTTATGGAACATCCATCCTTTTTCTCTAGGGTTTTCAAAAGAAAATCAATTATCATTCCAATTTCTTGAATTTTTCCAATTCAAGTTAGATTGGTTATGCTAGACCAATTTGTAGTGACAAGAGTGGTTTACTACTTTTCTTTAGATTTCTTTCTAACAAAAGCTTTTAAGTAGCTACCCGGGGACTTTATATAGGAATCTCTCTACTACTTAAGTCTAATTATTCGCTCACGCTTTTGGATTTCACCTTCAATAAATCCCTTTAAAGATAGGTAAACTTTTACCTTGTATCTTCCATAGACTTGATTACCATCGAGATAATTGTAGAATACATACTTGGAATATTTCACTCTATTCAGACTTGGAATATCTTAGTCTTTTCATTCTTTTCTAATGGATAAATAGAACTTGATTGAAACATTTCCTATCACAATTTCTTGGACAAACCTTGCCAAGGTTGATCAAGTCTTGTTGATCTTGTGACAAATATAGAGACTTAGTATTTATTTTTTAAGATCTCTCAAACTTTTCTAATCTTTTTGGCTAACTGCAAGATTTTTAGAGACCTTTCCCCTACTCAAGTCCAAGCATATACTAATGCGTTTCAGATTATAAAGCCAAGAATCTTGGATACACTTCCAAGTGATATCAATCATTGGACTTTTAAATACCACTTCTAGTGGTTTGGGACTTCTAGGGAACTACTTGCTATCAAAAGAGTTTGAACAATTTCATTCTCGATTCTTGGGAGAATGTTATTCGTCAAGGACTTGAGATTCATTCTAGTGAATCAAATAACCTGAGCAAATGATTCATCTTGGAATCTTTTGCAATGTGGAAAGGCTATTTGAAAGAAATTCTTAGACTTTCAACTAATATCCAAAAGATTTACTGATTCATTTTTGTTCATTTTGTGAGTATCAAAGTAGAAAATAAATATCACCTTTAGGATCTGATTTCCTATTTCAATATGAAAGTTTGACTTGAACTTTCATTTATGTGATATTGATTCATGTTCTTGAGTTTGATACAAGATTCATTATTATTGGACAATCTTTAGATGTTACTAGAGTACTTTTAAACATATTTCAACAATCAAAATCATGTTTAAAGTCCAAACATCTTTTGATGATTGATCCAATAGTACTGCTACTATGAACAGATAATTTTGAACTTTATAGCTTGTTTGGGAAAATTTCATGGATTAGAGATCCATTTCTTGAAACTTTGTATGTCTTAATGAAAAGTTCCCGGTTTTCTTCATTTGTTTAGGAATTTGCTCATTTCCTAAAGATCGATTGATAAGGGTTCCTCTTGAAGATTCAGTTAGCTTAAATGAAACCAAAATTTAACCCTCTAATCCTTTTAAAAGGAAGGGTTCCTTCAAGTTTTCATGCTTGCTTAGCAAGTTGCATCGTTACTAGAGAAGTTAAAGGCTTGAGTTAAAGTCTTGGGTCACCAAGTATTTGACTCATAGCAAAGTTTGTATCTTTGAAGTTTGAAATTGGTTGTACAGAGTTTTAGTTCTTTCCTTTAGCTTTCCAAATATTTTGGATTTACTCAGATATGGTATCTGATTCCTTTTACAAAAGTCCACGATTAGCCGATTCGAACTAGATAACTAAATTAAACATCCTAGATGGATGTTCTATATAAGAACTTGTTCAATCTTCAAACGATGACTAGTCCAAGATTGACTTATTCATTTGGGTTTGCTTCTAGTTTCTAGCATAACCCTCATTGCTTTCTAGAGCCTAGTATACTCTAGAATAGATAAGTTAGGAATTGCTCATAAGATTGACAAATCCCAAGAACTTTGAGTTAAAGCCTTTGAGAAAAGTATCCTAAGTTGGATATATTTTCATTTTAAATTTGACTTGTTAAAGATATAAATGGAAAACTTTATCCTACATTTTACACAAGATTTTCCAGCCTATTAAGACCAACTAGTCCTCTAGTCGCGTGAAAAAAATCAAGTAACTATTGGATGGGAGTAAACCATTATACAAACATACAAGTTAGATGTTTGGATCAATCAAACTTCAAGTTTTCCAAATCAAATTCAAGTGAATCAAGATTTCTCAAAGTCCTGATTGGGATAAAAGTCCCACCTTTGTTGCTAAGTCCATGCACCAGTTCTGTGGAGGAGATTGCACATGCACTTGTGTACTCTAGTTACATTTGTGGTCCTTGTTGATTTGAGCAGCTATATATACGTGCATAAGGTTGGGAGGAGAGACCACATACTAGCGATATGACTCTCCTCCCAACCTTATGCATGCATATATAGCTACTCGAATTAACGAGGACCACAAATGTAACTAGAGTCCACAAGTGCATGTGCACCATTCTCCATTCCTTTCATTTCTTCCACTAGAGTCTACTAGTGGTTGGCGTGATGTCAACCACTACTTTGGTACCTTAGTCCACTAGTGGTTGGTATACTCTCCACTCGAGTTAAGTCTCCCTGAACTCAAGTTAACTCTCTCCCCGTGCTCCCCTTGGGGTTTGAACTCGAGACCTCCTTCTTCACAACCTTGAGAATTAACCACTAGGCTATGTGGATTACTTGTTTAAGAGAGCACATCAACTTATACTTAAGTCTAGTCTTCTATTGCGGTGTGTACCTGCATGAAAATTGACATCAAATTCCATGACTTTTTAGAAAATTGCTGAACTCATTTGACATGTATTCACCTCATCCATCAAATCTTAATGTTAGAATATACTTCCATGTCTGCTTTTCCAACATATCTTTAAAATTTTGGAAGTGAGTGAACACCTCACTCTTCTCTTTCATGAAAAATACCCACACTTTTCGTGTATGGTCATCAATAAAAGTAACATTAGACCTACAACCGCCCATAGATGTGGTCCTTGCAAGATCCCAAACTTTTCGTGTATGGTCATCAATAAAAGTAACATTAGACCTACAACCGCCCATAGATGTGGTCCTTGCAAGATGTGGTACTATTTCTAACACATTCTTACTAACATTCTTCTCATGCAGAAATGATGCTCTTGACTGTTTACCAAATTGACATGATGCACATACCTTTTGCATTTCTACAACTATGAAATTCGGTAGTCCATTGACATCTCCTTTGATTGCATCAATTTGAGCCTTTGTAGATTTCCATGTCCAATTCATTTGTGCCAGATCTCTATATCAGCAATGACTCATGCAATGTTTGTAAACATGGTTGCATTCATTTAAGGAATTTTCACATTTAATGTGAACATCCTACCCACTTTGTTTCCTTTGGCAACCAACTATCCATCCTGTTTGTACTCTTCTACATATAACCCATTTGTATTCAACCTAACTTGTAATCCCGGTCAACCATCTGTCCAACAAAAACTAGATTCTTTGTTATATTTGGAACATGCAGCACATCAACAAGATGTTTTACCTTCCCATCCTCCATAGACATTGCTATGTTTCCCATATGCTTGATAGGGTGTGATGTGTCATCACCTATTTCAACATATCGAGGAATTGGCAATTTTTGCAAACTACCAAACCATTTTGCATGACTGATCATGTGATTTAAAGCACCTAAATCAACATACCAAACATTACCATTTGATTTTGAACCATGAGCAGACATCGTATTCATCATATGATGTTAAACCATGAATAACTTCTCAGAATCATATCCACTTAAGGATGCATCGTTGCTTTGTTGCCTTATGTCATTTTGATTCTTCAGCCTGTAATCAAGTTCAAACTGTTCAGGTTTACCACAATTCCAACATCCTTTACTATCATTACGTGAATCATTTCTTTGGAAATTTCTATGACCTCTTTGGCTCACCTACCTCGAAACTGTCCTCTTCCTCCTGTATGATTCTATTGTTGACCTTGGTCTTGGTTATTGTGTCCTCTTCCACTTTTGAAGCCTCTATCTTTGCCTCTTCCTCTACCAGTGTAGCATATCTACTTAGAATTAGGTTTTTCTTGGGAGTTTAAATCCTCACCACAATGCTTTTCTTAAATGATCAGCATGGATGCTAAATTATCAAAATTCGTAATATTTTCCCTAGTCTGTATAGAAGTTTTGGATTGTTTAGATGAAACTCCTAGACCATGAAGGCACACTTCCACCTTATCATCATCATCTACATTCCCACCAATAGATGCAAGTGACTCACATATGCTTTTGATTTTAAGGGTACAGTCCCTTAACAACATGCCCTTTTTCTCTGCAGGTCGTTCTTGAGTTGCAATTTCCCTACCTTTGTATTGGTCTCATACAAAGTAATCAAACTGTTGCAAGCCTCTTTTGGAGTCTTGGCATTTGGTATGTGTCCAATCATGCTATGCTATATGCTAACAGATAGCCAATACATTACCTTTAATGCTCCTTGATTCCATTCCTCATATGCTCTTAACTAGCATATGATACATGCCATGATGATGAATAAGAAAACATGTGTTAGTAAAATGTGTATACATCATGGTTATATTTAAAATATAATTTTCTTTTTCACACACACATATACATACACGCACACACATACAAAAATCATCAAGCGTCTACAAGGGGGTAGTTTTATAGTTCTTATTCTCTTTCGGAATAGGGGATAAACATTTCCAAAGAGGACTCATTGGCCATGCTATGGAAATTAATCCTTGGGCATTGCACAATGTCTCCAAATAGCCAATTGCTTTTTTTTTCTTCAAAGAGAATTTATTTTTCCAAGAAATTTATGACATATTTTGCCAAGAAATAGCCAATCAGAGGTGTCCGAGTTGGTGTAAATTAATGATTTGATTCCTTGAGTCTGTTGGAGGAATTCTAGAGTTCAAGTCTTGGTTGGACCGCCATGTGTCCCTCTGGGGCAGGGGGTCTAGCTCTCTCCCCTCCCTTCTTCCCCATGGCACTTCAGGATGCCCCAGTGAGTGGGTTCTCTAATGCTAACCCCTCGCAAGAGGCTTTACCCTTTGGTTTTGGTCCTCTACAGATTGAGGGTGGATTCAAAGCTACAATTGATGTCTCTTTCTTGAAGTTGGAACCCCTATCCTACTCGGAGGTCACCATGCAACATAAAAATCCTCAGGTGCAATCTTTCCTTCAAGGAGTTCTAGGTATTTCTTCCACCTCGTGTCCTTTTGATGTAAAAGGTAAGAGTATTGCTCAAGACAACCCTCATAGATTAGACATAGACAACATGCATGTGTCTCAGGAAGATGATGTGCTAGTGATAGATCGCAACTCCTTCATGAGTTGGCAAAATCAGCTGTGTGAGCTAGTCGTTATTGGACTCTATCATGGCCCTCATCCCCCATAGAATGTCCTTAAAAATTGGATTAAAAAATGTTGGGAAAGCAAAGGGCTTTTCATCAAGCAAGTACAATATCTTCCTAACGGTTACAATCTCTTCTTTATGAAGAAGCTAATGGAGCATTCTACGTCATCTCTGAGGGACAGTGGCTCATCAATAGAGTTCCTATTTCCTTCTTCAAGTGGTTCCCTGGGTTTAACCCTAGGGGACCTAAACGCACTATAATCCCCATTTGGGTTGAATTTCTTGAACTCCTTGTTGAGTTCTACCCTTGGGTGGAAAGCTTGGGATTCATGGTTGGTAAGGTATTAGGCCAAAGAGCTAGACCTAATGGCATAAACCCCAAGTGGGATCGTCACGTCATGGTTACAATGGATATATCCAAAGAAATTACGACTTCTATAGCCATCAAACATTCTGAAGGTAAGCAACTACATGTCCAAAAGTGGTTTATCATAATCTCCCAAATGCATGTTATAACTACTATAAATAGGGGCATATCATAAGAGAATTTCCTTTTCTTAAAAAACCTAAGGAGAAGACTAACTCTGATTCTGGATGTCAGGTGGAAGCTATGGGTATCATTACCCCTACCCAGCAGGATCAGAACCCCCCTGCCCCCCAAAACATAAGAAAAACAATCCAAAAAAAGAAAAAAGTTGCTAATCACATGATGAATCCGTTTGGTGTGCTATTAGATAACGTTTTCAACCCCTTTGAGGAGGACAAAGGTGATATATTCGCAACAGGTAAGGAAACAATTCATCCTAATAAAGGTAAGCAAACAAGCTATCCTGCTTTGTCCTCATCCAACCGAGAAGAAGACGATTGGACCATGGTTAGGAAGAAAGGAAATAAAGCAAATGCTCCCTCTAAACTTTTTAAAGATGATATGTGTTTTGATGAGCAAATAAAACATTTGCAGATCAAATGCAAATGGACCATATGGATGTTGAAGAGGAAGAGCAGGAACTGGTCCCTAATACCTAGGATCAACCACAATTCCAGCCAAATCCTCTATAAGTAATCCAAAAAGGATGGAATTATTGAGGAATTCTTTGTCTTTTCCGAAGCCTACTAAAAGTAGTAGGAAATAGGTCTCTGCTCATTGTGCTTTTTTGCAGGCTATCTCTCGGTTGTTCCTGTTTACTTTTATTGTTTTATCCTCATGACCTCTTTCTCGATATGTTTCCTAAATTTCAGAGGTCTCTCTAACACTGTGAGGGTTAAGTGGTTGTCCAATTGGCTTAAAATTAATGCCACACCGAGTTTTATCTGTCTGCAGGAATTAAAAAGGGATAAAAACCGGTTGAACATCAATCTCAAATTCGTCTCTAGTAATTATAGTTGGTATTGTTCTGATCATGTTGGGTGGGGGGAGTTGCCATTGGTATCCAAAATTCTCTTACTGGTTGTGTTCAGAATGTTTCCTTTAGTGAAAATCATCAATGGATTGTTATTAAGCTTGGTTTCCATTTTCACTTTGTTTTAGCCAATGTCTATGCGAGTAATGCTTCTGCTATCCGTACTAAGTGTTGGGTTGATCTCTGCTCTATTAATGAACATTCTATTATTATAGGGGACTTTAATATGGTCACCCATCTTGAAGATAGGTTTGAGGCCTATGGTGAAGTTCTGACTAGTTTTGAGAAAAGATCTTGGTATGACTTATGTAACAAGCATGACCTTATGGACATGTCTTCCTGTACGAGTTTCACCTCGTCTAATAACCAAGTTGGGAAGTCCTACACGGCTGTTAGACTTGACAGGTGCTATGTTAATGCCTCCCTCTTTTAGTCTTGATGTAATTTTGATTGTAAGGTCTCCAATGACCTTCTCCTCTCGGATCAAAAGCCTCTTTAGGTTTCTATTCAAAGAGATAGCCCCCAATTTAGGTCGGAGTGGCCTCATCTGGATGCTAAACTACTGAGTATCCCCATTGTCCTAGATAAAGTGAAGAACATAGTGTCCAGTAGTTTCGCCTCTCGCCCTTCCCCCTCTAGGGCTTGGGAGAGTGCTGTTAAGAGTATTCAATCTCTTTTTGCCTACTATACTAAAAGAGCTAAAGCCATTAGAGCTGCTAGGAGAGACAAATAAATGTTGGATCTCAACATTCTTCATCCTTCCTCTAATTGTGAAAAATTCTTAGAGCTTTAGTGCAGTCTTAGGAAGGAGCTTCATCTCAAAGCCTATCGGGATCTTCCCAAATCAGGGGAATTCTGGGCAGGAACAATGGACAGACCTAATAAGAATATGTATGAATTACTCAAAAAGAAGAAAATCAAGAATTTTATCCCTCTACTTAAGAAGAAAAATGGTGAAACTTCTTGTCACATTGAGGAAAGTTTGGAAGTTGCTACAAGTTTCTTTACTGAAGTGTTCTCTAGTCCTCCTAGGATAGGGGAGGTGGTGAGAAGTGCCAGAGCTTACATTGCCCTCTTGAGGAAAGAAACTATCCCTCAAAGCCTGGCTACTATCTTAGATCTACCCGTGTCTTTTGGAGAGGTTAAAGATACCATTGCTAAGTTGCGATTTGGCAAGTCTCCTAGGTTGGATGGTATTCCTAATGAATTCTATGTGATGCTTAAAGATTTTATCACCCCTTACATTCTCTTCATTTGGGAAGAGTCTGTCAGCAAGGGATATCTCCCTTCTCATGTCAACACTAGACTTATAAGACTTATTCACAAAAAAGGGAACAAGGATGACCTAAATAATTGGAGGCCCATCACCTGCCTCTCTTCCATTTACAAGATTTTTGTTGCTTCCCTTGCTAGCAGGCTCAGTCCCATCATGGATAGAATCATTCTTCCGGAGCAAAAAGGTTTCATCAAGGGTAATTTCATCCTTGACACTATAATTACCTTGTGGGAAGGTATGGATGAAGCTAGAGATAATAATCACGAATTCCTCTTTTTCAAGATTGACTTTGATAAAGCCTATGATAAGATAGAATGGGATTTCATCCTCTAGTCTTTGCAAGACCAGGGAGTTGGAAGGAGATTCAACAGATATGTTTGTACTTTATTTGGCAATGCCTTCTCCAGAGTGGCTCTCAATGGTAGGTTGTTTGAACCTTTTCCCTTAAGAGGGCAAGGGTGTCCTCTTGACCCTCTCCTTTTTGCTATAGCTAGTGACTCTCTTGGTTGGCTTGTGAAAGATGCTATGGAGAAAGAGTTGATCAAAGGTATTAACATCTCCAACTCTAACAAGAAGATTTGCCTTCAAATGTTTGCTCATGAGACGAATGTTTTGATTAATGGTGATGATCAATCAGCTGTTGTTTTTTTGGATTGTCTTAATACTTTCTGTATTGCTAGTGGTTCTAAAGTCAATCACTCTAAAACTGGTTTTTGGTCCTCTAATAAGTATACTCCTAGAATTGTTAGTGATCTAGAGTGTAAAACCATTAAAGATGGAGAAGTCTTTAGACTCTTGGGTATTCCTATGGGTTTCCATGTTTCCCTCGAGTAAAGGTGGCAATGGGTCCTCAATAAATTTAGAGGCAAACTCTTCTGCTAGTGCAGATGCCAAAGCTCTCTTTCTCATTGAGCTTTTGTGATTAATAACTACCTTTTGCCCTCATTGACATATGTCCTATCTTGTTGGCTCCCTAGTCGCAAGCAACTTAACCAGGCTATTTGCTTATCTAAAAGATTTCTTTGGGGTGGGGGGTGATAACTAGGTTCAAAAGATCACCAAAGTTTCCTAGAAATCTTGTTGTCTCCCAAAAAGTGAGAGGAGATTAGGTATCTTGTGTCCTATTAAAATGTCTAAAAATCTGATTGCCAAATGGATTCACAAGTGTACCTCTTCTAGTGACGTGTGAGCTCTAAGTTGTTTTGTCCTGATGTCAACATGTCTTCTAATAAGAGGTTTTTTTGCAGGAATCTCCTTGGCTAGGGTGGCTCTCACACTGGAATGATGATCCATTAGCTATGAAAGAGCACAAGTGTTTCAAGGCTCGATTTCAATCTTGGAAAAACTTACTGGCTCAAGAAAATCTTTTTTCTGATGATGATATTGATGGTTTGCCTAACCTCACTATTGGTTGTAAACAGGTCCCGAAGAAGAAAAAAGAGCTACTAGGGAAAAAGTTGGTCAACTGCTTTGACAAAGCTACCAAAATTGAAGATATCACCAAGGTCATACTCCAAAGTTTCAAAGGAGCAAAGGTTGTGTTGATGAGATCAAGGACAAGCTTAATCTAAGGTGGAAAGTTAACTAGGATGTTGTATACATTGGGGCAAGGCGAAAGATTTACCCCATCTTTTCATGGACTGTGTTATTGCCAAGACTATTTTGGGAAATTCTCAATAATGTCATTACCCTCAAGAAGAGGGGGCCTCTTACTGCCTTTGAAGTTTTGCTTGGCTGCTGCTTGGACTTAGACCTAGTTCTTTGGAATGTTTGGAGGGGTTGTATCTTATGGCAAATATGGACGTGCACGAACCTTGCTGTTTTCAACTCCCACTAGGACGTGAACTCTGTTCTCCTCAATCTTAGTAAAGAATTGTATTTCTCGGGCCTGGACACCATTTATGCCATTAAAGAGTGTCCTACTAGATGTCTTTCCAAGTATGATATTTTATCCTCTATCCCTAGCTCGAGATGGAAATCACTCGTGTTAGAGTTATACTCCCCAAGGAGATATCTCATGGTTTGTAATCTGTAGTCTGTTTTTCAGGATCGGTGGGGTGCATATCTTGCCCCTTGTGTAATGTATACTTTCCTGCATTAATTTTATCTTTTCTTTGTTCTCTCGAAAAAATTCTTGGCTGTGAGTATGTTTGAGTTCATTGCATTACGAGGTCGGGTGGGTGAGTGTGTTTCGAATTTATTCTTAAAAAATAGTGAGAGGCCAGAGGGTCTGAATTTTGCAAGGACAAATCGAAACTATCTTTTTTTTTTTTTTTTAAATGGAGGTTCAGCCGAAGCCTACTCCCCCAGACTTTAACTTTGAAATTGCAACTGTACAAGTGAATGGGCATAGCACCCGCGGGACCCCCCGTATCCCACAAAGCAGGGGTTAGACAAGGTTACAACTGAAAGAGACATGGTTACAATTGGGTTTAACTGGCCTAAGTCATAATATCTTTGCTCTTCAGATTCCCTTTCCAACTTTATTGCCTTTGTGCCTCCATGCGTAATTCATCCGGGCTGGACATGTTATGGCTTAGGCCAATTAAACCCAGTTGTAACAATGTCTCTTCAGTTGTAACCTTGTCTAACTCCTGCTTTGTGGGATACGGGGGGTCCCGCTGGTGCTATGCCCATTCACTTGTACAGCTGCAATTTCAAAGTTAAAGTCCGGGGGAGTAGGCTTCGGCTGAACCTCCATTTACAAAAAAAAATTCATCCGGTACCGTTATGATTACTCTGAGAAAATCGTGCTGTTCTCTCCGAAAAGGTGTGCCTTGACTCTGGTGCGACATGAGTTCACCATAGTTAATAGGTGTGATCCTCAACATCAGGTACGATCTGCTTTTCATCCGAACTTCGAAGGCTTCACCACGCTGCGTGTGTAGCTGGAGAAGGTACCTGGCTACTTGAGATGTCGCCTTCGTTGCGTGCTTTTATTCAATGCGTTACTATGTCTACATTAGTAGTTGTGAGAATCTATGCAACGCTCCGTTTAAATGCTTCTGCTTGAATCGGGAATCAGCGCTTGGATTTTCGAAAGTATTATATGGTGCTTCTGGAGCTATGCAGATGTTGTCTGAATATAGAAATAAGGGTTACAGATATGCGATGAACATGCGCATTTCTCTCATGAAATTGCAGATTCCTTGTGGAGTAGCTGCAGATTTCAATTCTGTTGTTCTTCCAAAAGAAAAAAAAGATTTGAGGCGCAAACTCATCAGAAAATGGCAAATTTCAATGAAGCGATAAGCAATGGACCAACAGATTTTCATGCATCTGCTCTTTTGCTGGAATGCCGAGAGAGCTTTCAAACCTATTAGACATAGCTATATCTGTTCAAGCAAACATAAAGTGGAAGCTCTTTGTTCAAGATATCGTAAGCTGGAAGACATTTTTTACAGCTTCATCAACTACCCAAAGATTTAACCAATCCAGCAGGGTTTTCAAAAGCGTTTCTAGAAATGTCATCCCCAACCATTTACAGACGAGATCATTTTGGGAGAATGTAAGCAAATGGATGTCTCTCTTTGGAAGACATAGAGATCAGCAGACTATCTTTGGAGCTGCTGAATGGAAAATGTAACTCTATTCCAAGGAAGATATGCCACTGATGTACCATACCTATTGCATATGCTCAAGGCCAGTGCCATTCAGGTTCATCTGCGTGTACATTTTATAATTCAACTCCTTGATTGCTCGAAAACAGAAAAAGAATGCAAAGTGTTGCTTTCATATTTCTGCGTGTACTTCATCTGCCACATACTTAATGTTACTCTGAGAACGGCGCTGCTTTCCCTGACAAGGTTCTCCAATCACTGCCAGTAGGCCTAAATTTCACGGCTAGGACAAGATGTCATATGACAGGCAAATTTTTTTTTTTTGGAAAAAAACAGGAAAATATAAATTAACAGAGCAAGTTACATCAGTGCAAGGGGCAGGAGCACCTCAAACCCAGGAAATTTACAATGATGCCAACATGGCAAATCTGAGGTGAGAATACACCTGGCCCAACAGAGCCTTCCATCTAGTGTACTTATGCTCAATCAAGATACATTGGATTTCCTGAGGGGACTGAGAGGGCTTGGTAACATTTGACACAAATAATAGATACCTTTCTAAGAGTAGTATGGAGGGGGATAAGGAAATTCTTCCTCACTTGACCAAAAACCTGGTTATTCCTGCTCAACCAAATGGCCCACAGGATGTGACCTCTCCATGTGTTCCACAGTAACAGATCCATATTCTTACAGCAGCCAATCAGGGCATCCAGTTTCTGAAGCTTGGGAGCATTATTTTTTGGAAGGAAGTTTTCCACTGGTTCCCAAAAAGGAAGTTTTTTCGAAGGAAGTTTTCCACTGCTTCTACCTTCCATATGAGGAATTTTGATATGTATATAGAAGACATAAACATATAATATGCATGCAGATTTATAAAAAAATGACAGGAAAATTACCAATCTCAGCTTGTCATTTGACATGAAATTTTAAAAAATATCCATTTTTGACAGGCAAAAAGGCCAATGTCTTCAAAGGCCGTGAAAGCCGACGATTGCTCAGACATAATGCCGGTTCGATAGTCCACTTATTGAGTGAAGGTTATGCTTATAGGTCATGTGCTAGCGCGTTCGATATTTCGTGTAACAACCTTATGAATATGTTGCTTCGTAATGAGTATTTCAGCGGGAAGCATGAATCTCCATGGACGAGTCCTTCATAAGCGTGTGCCCTTACTTGCCTCATATAAGGTCTCTTGGAAGTGTGGTAGGATTACAAAAATTATCACAAGTTAAATCTAGGATTTCCTTACAGTTAACCTTAGAACATGACACATCTTAACTTGATCAAGATAGCTAAATGACAATAGAAAGAGATACGAGGACAAGTCTAGCAGTTTAATTCTACTACACAATACTAATGAAAATGTCAACTAGAATATGTGTATGATACAAAACGGAATGTGATCTAAATCTAATAGTGCTAGGTACAAAACTTGAGTGAAAAGATACCTAAGAGGTATAAAATATGAGTGGACGTATGCAAAAACAAGGATGAAAACTATTCCAAATATTCAAGACATAAATACCATATATAAAGTAGGTCTCATATGGCATAGAGTAGCAGCAATGGTTCCTCCTATTGTTGAATTAATAGGCAAATGCATGATACAGAAGCAACACAAGTACACACCCTAAAGTAGAAGCTATAACTTTCTAGAATTAGGATGTACACAATGGATGTGTGAAAAAGAACAAGGTTGGCTATCTCCAAACTACATGTACGCCTCCTCCAGTCCTCCTATCTCATCACCCAAGAGCTTACCTAATCTAGCTTATTAATTGATGATTGATGGAGCAAGTGAGGCTCTCCTTGTACAGTGAGGGTTGGGGCACCATAAAAAGCTACTTCCTTCTAAAAACAAGGTGAAAGTCTAGGAAAAGCTACATCCATGGCCTAAAAGCTCGATTCATGGGTGGCACGTTGCTTATTGGAAGAAGATCCCTACTTTTGGATGGAAAAGCACTAGCTTTAGGTTGAAAATCATGATGAAAGGTAGAATTAGGATTTGACTTTTGAGCGATAATCTAGAACCAAATGGTATAGTGTTATATATTGTTGGAAAGCTCTTGAAGAGTACTTTTCAATAAAAGATTTGTCCATTTTCTATCAAGTTCTACATAATTCCTAAAATAAGGTTGTTGGAAAATTAGAACTTTGGGACTTTCTGACATTGTCTTCCAAGAGAATGTAGGGTTGGTGTTGTATACATTAAAGGGGCTTTGTACCCATAGGCTTGTGGGTGATCTCGCTACTTTGTGTAGTACATGGATACATTATCACCATGTGAAGAGTCAATGCTACTAATGTACCTATTGAATATTACCACTAGGTAAATAATCTTGGATATTTAATTGGAAAGGCTTTAGGGAAAAACTATTGGAGTGGCATCAACCCAAAATGGGATCTGCAAATCTTGGTGGAAGTTGATATTTCTAAAGAGGTTAAATCTTTGTTTTTTATCAAGCACTTCGACATGAGGAACTTACATGAACAAGAGATTACCTACCAAATATCCCTAATGCTTGCCATAATTATTCTAAACAGGAACACTAGGTAAGACAAAAGTAACTTAACTTGGAACGTTGAGACTAAAGAGGCTGATGCTCACAACAAAGCTCCTCAACCAAACCAATCAGGCAATGTGGCTCCTCAGAAGGTCTTGTGTCTAGAGGCCAAGGAAAAACCTCTAAAAAATGTTAACTCTTTTGATTTCCTTTTCGACAATGCTTTTAATCCCCTTGACAATTGTAATACAAGAAATAATGAGTTTGAGCATGCTTGCAAGGAAAATTTCCCTCCTAAACACCTTTCTAATAAAAAGGGAGATTCTATCCCTTGCAATTCCAATGATGATGCTCCCTTGGAGGAAGGGTAGACTAGAGTTGTTAATAAAAAGAATTTTTCTTTACCTCAATCTCTTCAATATTTTTTCAATGCTTATAATGTTGACATATTAATAACCATGATGATAATTAGCTCTCTGAATTTACCCAAACCTCCTCACATAATGAAGATATCTTGATGATACATATAGAAGGTAATGAACATACCTCTTTGTTGTTCGCAAATCTAAACTAAAAAGAAAAGCTATGAGAAGCTTCATGACCTTCATCAAACCAAAAAGGAACTCAAAAAATTGAATATGTATTTTTCCTATTTGATTTTTTTCGTTCTAGCATGCAACTTCACTCATTGTTGGCTTAGAATGCTCTTGTGGAGGAGCCCAATAATTTGTTTCACTATTTTTTCTATCATCTTAGAAGCTTCTATGGTGGGTGTAGGGTATTGGGTTTCCTATTTTTCGTTAACTATCAATGTGTTGAATTCCATATCTTCTAATGATAAGGGTCTTAGAGATCTTATTCGGGAAAGGGAGGGGAAGTTATTGGCATATTTGCCTCTCTCTTCCACCTCACTAGTTTGACCTTGTATATCCCTTTTGACAATTGGGTGCCTATTTCCCTATCTATTTCTTTCAATATCATATTTCTTAGTATTTATGCTGTTAACTTTAGCAACCATCATTGTATGTGTTCGGATGAGATGTCTGACCTTCATGGCCTCATTCTTATTAGGGAAGACCTCACTATGGTTGCCAAAAGTCAAGACTATTGGGATGGCAAAGGATCCACCATAGTTGGCTTTCAAAGATCCCTCTAGTTCAACTTTTTCCTCTAAAGAACTTTTAGAAATCTCTCAAAACTCAAGCTTAGTTTAGCAACCAGGAAGGTAATAACTTTAGGACTGCTCAGCTAGACGGACACTATCTTAATGCTAGAAATCTTTAGGATTATAGGAAACTCTATTGTTAGATTGATAAGTCCTTCTTCCTATCTGATCACCTTTCCCTTAAGCTCTTAGTTTTTTAAGGTTCTTCCAACTCTAGGAAAGATTGTGGGACTAAAGATTGTGGGACTAAAGAACTCCCTTTCTAAGGATCCCTCATGTTGAAAAAAGCTTATGAAGCTTTAGTATAGACTCAAATTTGAAGACTACCTTAAAGCTAGTAGTATTTTTCTCCTTTAGGGGAATGTTTGGTGGGTTGGGTGGATAGACCTAAGAAACGCATGTTTGATCTCATGAAAAGTAAAAAAAATCAAAGACTTCATTAATTTTCTTAAAAAGAAATCAATAGGTGTGGCTATCAACTCTAAGGATAATTTAAGGAGACCTTGTGCTTCTTTACCAATGTTTTCTCTAGCACTCAAAAGCAGGGGGAGGATATCTAGAGTGCGAAAGCTCATATTGCTCTTAAAAGGAAAAAGATGGTTCCTCTAAGCCTTGCTCTCTCTTATGAACCTACCCCTCAGTACTGGTCAGGTTAAAAAAGAACCATCAGTAAATTGAAACCCTATAAATCCCATGGTCTTGATGGTATTCCAAATGACTTCTTTCTTGAGTTGAAGGATTTTTTACCCCCTTTATTCTCCTCATTTGGAAACTAGTTCTTCTCAAAGGCACTCTTCCTATTTCTATTAATACTGGTGTTCTCAAGCTTATTAATAAGAAGGGTCTTAGAGAGGATGTTGCTCTAGCACAATGGTGAGAACCACGTTAAGAAGCTCCACCTCCTTAATGTCAATCCGCGGAAGAGATAGGAATGACATGAAGATCGTGAATGAGAGATGAAGTGAGAGTGAAGGTGAGAAGCATAGAGATGCGAGGGATCCAGTGGCGAATCGTGGCCATCATGTATCTGATTGTGGGTGGTCCTGTAGGTGGCCTGAAGTATGGGTAGTTTAGCCAATCCTGGCATTGCTTGTTGTTTTGTATCTTAATCGCAAATGCCTTCGAGGAACGGCGACGTGGCACTGGTTCCCAACGTGGGTTGTATTTTAAGTGTAAAGGTGCCTTAACCCAAGTACCCATCATCTCAGGATATTCTTGTAAAAGATCTTTACGCCAATCTGGTTGATAGATCTCGCCTTGCTGCGCATCCAGTGGCAAATCCTCAGGTTCAAATTGAGTAGCGTGAGATGGTTTCTTGCCTGTTTCTTTCTCTATGGCTAACGGATATTCTGCCATCAACATGAAATTCGGTTTGTACTATAACTCATGCCCTGATATATATCTGCGCGGGGCCAAATGAGCAAAGTAGGGCGACTGTAGAATTCTTTCCTCAATCATTGCCATTGCGTGCAACTGCGCCTCTACTCGTGCTGAGTGGGTGGTTTCAAGCTCTTCAATTGTCTTCATCCATGCGGGAGTAGGAAGTTCGTAACTCGTTTGGCCTTCGGCCGTGACTCGTCCGCCTGGGATGGGTTGTGGCTCATAGGCTTCTTCAAAGGTTTCCTCCACCGGAATAGTTACATTTTCTTCATCAGCTGGGAGCTCTGGTGGGGAATCTGGCCTTGGTGGTGCTTCATATACAGCTATCCGCGATTCTAGAGTAGATACCTGGGCCCTTAATGCGTTGAGTTCCTCTAGAATGTTAGGAGATGGGTCCGCAAGAGCTGGGAGTCCTTGTGTTGCCGGTGCTCTGAGCTGGAGTAGCTTATGATCATCTTTTAGCTTCTGATATTCTTCGTTCATTCGATCGTATTCATCGAGCAATCTGATGTGATCATCGAGCAACATTTTCATTGATTCAGAGGGCACTACTTTGAACTGGCTAGGACTTAATGGTTGGTCTGGATGATCGAGAGCAACTTCTAAATTTTCTCTATTTTGCTCTTGTAGCCGCTGGTTCTCTTCCTTTGCTGCTACTAGATGTCTTCTTAGTAAACCCATGTTCCGTGTAAGCATCGCATTGCGAGCTGTCTGGGCCCTTAACAAATTGTCAAGATCAGCAGTGGCCTCTTTGGCTTTCTCTTCACTTTCTACTTCCAGTTTGTTGTATGCTTCTTGTAATTCTTGGTATCGAGTATTCAATGAGGCATATCGCCAATGAATTAAGCTGCGACTGTAAATCGTTGGTTGTCCTCTGCAGCTGCTGATAATTATTTCCAAGAGATGTGAACTCATCTCTTACTTGCGTCATACATATGAACATCTGTCGAAATGCTGTGTCTATGGTGGGTGATAATATTAATGGTGTGCTAAGTGAAGATGCAGTGGGTGTAGATGCAAAGGGAACGGGGAATGGGGGTGGGAAAGTGGATGTTGTGGTGATTGTGGAAAATTGAGGTGTGCTTAAATATTGTGGTGCCACAAATGAAGTGAGTGGAGGTGCAGTGGGGGTTGATATATCCATATCACTGGATGTGGTGTCGAGTGCGGTGACTGTGAATAGTGGTGTGATCATGGGTAAGTGTGTGGGTGTAAATACAAGATTTACAAAGGTTGAGGAGTAATTTACAGAGGGGTTGTCTTGGATGGCTTGGTGGAAAGGGGAAAGAGGAGTTACGGTGGGTCGGGGAGGTGAGACTGGGGAGAAGGTTAATGGAGGTGGGAAAGGGAATAGGGGTCTTGGAGGTGTGGGGAAGGATGGAAAAGATGGATGGAGAAATGGGTTGGATAGAAAGGTGGATGTGTTAGGGGGTAGACTAGGTTGAGTGGGTGCAGGAATTGTGGGATGAATGGGAGTAAGGACGACTTCTGCTACTCCGCCGGAGAAGGAGGATGTTGTTCTGGAAGAAGGAGGGTGTATGGGGGAGACTGGATGGATGGGAGGTGATGGAGGAGCGGTTGGGGTGGTCGGTACTTCGACAACTGTGGTGGTATGTACAACAGTAGTACGGGGTGGGGAGTCGACGATAATGGTGTCCTCTGCCAATGAGCTTTCAGGGACGAGACGTGCTTCCCTGGCCTGTTCTGAAGATTGTCTGCCGGTGGGTACCCGAATGTATTCACCCGGTTTGGTTAGTAGGCGGATTCTGCGAGGAACATACTGCGGTAGCGGTTTTCTCTGCAAATATCTTAAGGCTTCAGCAAGTCCAACTGATTTGACAAGCTCTCTGAAACCTCTGATGTATACTTCTTCGAACCCACCCGAGACAAGCTCTTGTTCTATGAGTGTTTGGCTCTCTTCGTCAGTCAACTTCTTACGCGCCCAAACCTTTTCCATAGTACGGTATAACTTTTTGATGGCCAGTGTATAAGCTGCTGCTTCGAAGGTTTCTTCTTCGTGTGTGCTCGTGTCACCTTGGGTGTCGGTTTGTTGTCCTTGTTCGTCTGTTTGCACATGTTCTTGGGATTCATGAGTTCCTTGACTGGCTTCGTCATCGCCTTCATCTTCATCTGTCTCTGTTCTTTCTTCCTCGGAACTAGACACGACTTGTCCTTGTGGTTGATCTCTCGGTGTGGTAGGGTAGCTGGGCCTTTCATATTCCTGAGAAAATATCTGTCCTTCTGAGAACTGAAATTCATTTGAAAATACATCCTGCATCTCAAAGTCAAATGTGGTGTCTGCTTGTTCTGCTTCTAAATGGGGTATCGGAAAAGAGAAAGCCTCCGCACCAATAGTGGTGGGAACTTCTGCTGTAGTGGTGGTAGGTCCTGGGACTGTGGCTGCTTGAGTAGTGACTGTGCTGGTATGTGCCCTCCGTTGTAACTGGTCTTGATAACCTTATGCGAATGGGTTGTACAGGGGGTTTAGTAGGAGACTGTTCAGGAGAGGGTTGTGGTGAGGGTGATTCTGGCACCTGAAGACAGGGGATAGTTCCTCTCATTCACTTTCCTGCTCTTCCTTTGCTAGGCTTCCTACCTTTCTTTGTTGTTCCCTTGAAGGCTTTGAGCTCCTCACTTGTCATTGCTCGCTCGATCGGCAAGTCATATGCTATGCACATATATACAATTCTAGTCAGTGTGCAGCATCCATTGATGACTTTCTTTCTTTCCCATCTGTGTTGTGCTAAATACATCTGATCAATGATCCAACTAGGAAGATCAACTGTCTGGGGTCCAATACAAGATAAATACAAACCAAACCATATTCGCTTGTGAGGCATTATGAATCTGTCCTGATGGGGGAAAGCAAAATGCTGCATACATATCCGCAGTGCTTTTGAAAGCTCAGGTGTGATCGCCGAAATCTCTTCCCACTTTGTAACATCCCCACGTTTCATAGGGTCTGGAACTAACCTTTCTCGCTCTGTGGGCGTGTGGGTTCCATGAATCTTGATGGCAGCTCGAATCAGATCTTTAGAAAGATAAAATCTTTTATATGGTGGATCGTTCACTAAAGATGGCAAAATAAAAGTTCCGGGCAGGTCCTTATTCTCCGAAGCTATCAAAGTGGTGATTAAGTAATAGCATCTGTAGAAGTCAGGTTTAGGCAAAGGGTCACTGAAATACTTTGTGAAGCCGGCTCTTGCCCAAACATGTGTTAAGTCTTGTGTGTTCTGTAGCCCTTCGAACTCTCTTGAGAGAAACTGATATTTGCCCCAGGTACGGTCATCAAAAGTCAAATTAGCCTCAAATATAAATTCACCATCCGCCAATGGTCCTGCTAGCCCTTGAAACCAGTGAGAATTACGATGAATCTTCTCAGTATACCCTCTAGGAGGATCGTCAATAGGCATCGGTCATGGGAAACCTTGAAATTCTGGCGGTGGAGCCGTCGGATGGGGCTCAGCGAGTAAATCACTAATAGTAGCCCTGGGTATACTGGTTCCAACTTCAGATGGTCCTTCTTCGGTTTGCATGATGATTGACGTGCTAATGGAAAAGATCTGCTACAAAAGATTAGCACATTAGTATGGAAATTAATTATGATCCCATTAAGGTGAGACCGCGATCCCTTTCAATAGCCGATGTGTAACCCGTGTAGCCAAGTGTTGTGATGTGATTGATGCAATGCTTCTTGCAGAACTAGTGCAGGTCTCTAGACACCTATATGTTTTCAGATATTGCATGCACTTCTTTGATGAGATGTTATTACAGGTGATGTTGGGTTATAGTGTGTGGATTTATACAAGGTTCAGTCATAAATGAGTTATTACAAGGTTGTAGATTAGTCGGGGTGGTAGTTATGTTAGACAAAGGGTTAGGAGAAGACTTCTGGATACGTTTCGGTATCCACTTCCTAAGAGTTTGTGATCGGGTGATAGGTCGCTGCGGAGGGACAACAGTTGAGATCGAACGTGGTGGTATTGAGGGTTGAAGAGATTTCTGAGGGGTGTATATTATAAGGCTTGAGGGTTGAGCTATAATACACTGTTTGGGTACCCAAATATGTGTGGTTGTGGGTCGGTTCATAAGGTACTTCTTGGTGATCCAAATTTGTTGAATGTTTGTAGTCGTAGAAGAAGGTCGAGGAGATCTTGGATACTGTTTCTGCTTGTGCCTTGATTTCTTCTTATCGTTGTCTACATTGTTGAAATCTGTTAGTGGTTTCTGTCCTTTTGGCACATATTTGTCTTGTGCCTTCTGCTTTGAGGTACTGATATTGCTGCTTTCTTTGTGTCGGCTGATATTGTCGTTGGTTTGGGTTCCTTCGTCGTGGTTGACTCCTTTGTGGTTGAGGTTGAGAGGTCAGATGGACACTCTGCTTTGGAAAAGAAGGGAGGTCCAACACTTGCGAAACCTGCCCATTAGGAAGTGCTCCGTTTTGTACTTTTAATCTAGGCCAGTCCGCAGTAAGTGTGGAAGGATGGGCACCGCAGGGTGTTTTGCCCATGTGTCCACTGATGTAACCCACCTGACCGCTGATTGTGTCCATTTGACCAAGCGGTTGGGTAATTGCCCCTTCTAATTTGCAGGAATCCCAAGGGAAAATCTCCTGACGTCCTTTAGATTGACAATTGTCCATCGCCAAGCCCGCATGGGTTGGTGTAGACGTAACATGACTGATCTGACCAAAGATCTTCCGGTCTTCCGTCGCATGCATTTCATAGGGTCTAGGGCTACAAACCTCAGTCGGAATGCCATTAGGGAAGTCAAGCGGTATCACTCGCTTCTGATCTAAGGTTCCAATCTACAAGGAGCCTTGTCTAAGATTTAGGTCCACTGAGTGATCGTATAGCCAATCTTGGCCAAGGATTAGGGGTTCTATCAGGTCGTCTTCATGGCACATTAGTAGCTTTGTGGTCATAGTCACTTCGTTTATGAGGATAGGAAGGTCCACCTCACCCATGCAAGGGGTTTCCATGCCTCCTAGCCCTATGAGGTACGCCTCAATTGGCCGCATTTCTATTCCTGAATCCTTATAGTGGGACCATCTAATCGCACTAGTCACAGCACCTGAGTCAATTAAAGACCTGAGCTCTTGGCAAGGGTTCCTGTGCTTTAGCCTGACTGTAATGAATGGTCTCCTGTCCACTATGCTAGGATGAGTGGTTGACTTTACTTGACACATGGCCATGGGGTATCTGGGTGATGTTTCCAGATGGTTATAATGTTCTCTCCCTAGTCCTTGTCTTCTTAACTTCATGCGCTTAATGCGTTCTATAGCTTGTGCTTGAGCTTCAGCTCGTATTCTATTTTCTTCCTCCTTACGCTTCTTTGCCAACGTGATTCGTCTAAGCATATCCTCAGTAAGAGGTTCCTGGTATAACCTGACTCTACAGCCACTAATGTAATTAGGCATTATGTCTCCTTCTAAGGTGGCTAATTGTACTGCTCCACTTGTTGAGAGTCTGTTAATGATCATAGGTCCATAAACTCGCTTTTCTAACTTTCGTGCGTGCTGTTTCAACGTATATACTAGGAGTAAATCTCCTTCTTTTAAGCCTTTATCTTTCACATGTGCATCAAAATATTTTTCTGTCGCTTCTTTGCCGCGTATATTCCTGCTGCTGCTTTCAGCCTGGTTTCTCCTAATCGTTCCAAGTCCATTATTCTTGCTGATAATTCATGGCCGGTCCACTGATGTTCTTGTGCAACCTTAAGGGTCGGTATCAAGAAGTCCAAAGGAAGCACAACATTCTGACCAAAAACCATCTGAAAGGGAGTTGCATTGAGTATGGTCTTGTAGGCCACTCGATATGCCCAAACAGCGTGGTGTAACTGTTTGTCCCAATCTGAACGTTTGTTGTTCACGAGTTTCGTCAGTACATTACATAGAATCTTGTTAGTGCTTTTAGCTTGACCATTGGCCTGAGGATGATATGGTGCAGATTTCTTGTGAATCACCATAAAATCCTGTAACAAATATTCAATGACTTGGTTTAGAAAGTGAGTTCCTCAATCGCTCACTAACTCTATAGGCAATCCATATCTTGCAAAGACATATTCAAATAAGAATTTTGCAGTCGTGTGTGCATCATTCTTTTTTGTGGCTTTTGCCTCTACCCATTTGGTAAGATAATCTGTCGCAACAATAATGTATTCAACATGTGTACCTTTTGCAGGGGGGTTAATGGGTCCGACAGAGTCTATACCCCACTTAGAAAATGCACGTCCGCCCATCATGGGTTTCAATGGCATTTCATCTCTGCGAGTAGGAAATTGAGTTCTTTGGCACACATCACATCTCTTTACATAGGTATGAGCATCCATGTGAAGAGTGGGCCACCATAATCCAGCAAAGAGGATGGCTTTGATTATCCTATCTGGTCCAAAGTGACCTCCTGCAACACCTTGGTGTGCAGTCTCTAGTATGCTCAGATAATCGCTTTCATGAACACATTGTCTTAGGTATTCGTCTCTTCCTCTTTTGTATAGATTATCGCCAATAAGTGAATAGTCCTGAGCTTCCTGCTCTAGACTGCGTTGTTGCGCTAAAGTCATTCCTTGAGGGAATGTTTTCGTCCTCAAGTACGTCACTAAAGGTTCACTCCAGTCTGGTGTGAGAGACACGTGATACAATGTAGCATGTTCTACTAGTGGTCTTTCACAACAAACATGGCATTCTTTACACAATTGGTAGACATCTGCTTCCATTGTAGGCCAATATACTCCTAGTCTATGCAGAGTCTACAATGTACGATGTTTCGAGTGATGTTGCTTTAATGCACCTACATGTGCTAATTGCAACCAATTTGCATGTTCTGATTCATCTACGCAACAAGCAAGAATCTTTTGATTATCCTATTTATATATACTTCCTGCTATTATGTGATATCTTTGAGACTTGGTAATCTCTCCTTCCTTGATCCTTATCCTAGGATTCTTAGGTCCATATGTGAGAATAGGGACTATAGGCTTAGCCCATTCTGGTGCTATCTCAAGGTTAAACAAATATGCATCGAGTAACTCATCCACTATCCCTTGAGGAGCTTCTCTTGAGGTTAGTCTCGATAAGTGGTCAGCTCTGAGATGTGTCTTTCCTTTCCTGACTACTACTTCAAAATCATACTCCATGAGTAATAGAAACCAACGTATCAATCGTCCTGTGTTACATGGCTTGTTGACTAAGTACAATAGGGCTTGATGATATGTAAAGAACTTGAATTTGTTGGCCAACAAGTAATGCCTGAATTTCTTTACCGCGTATACTATTCCTAATCCTTCTTGTTCCGTCGTGGTGTAATTTCTTTCTGCTGCGTTCAATTGTCTGCTCGCGTAAGCTATGGGGAGATCTATGTTACCTTCACTCGTGGGTTGTGCTAACACACATCCTATGGCGTAATTGGATGCATCCACATGTACATGGAATGGCTTACTCCAATCCGGGGTTGTCAATATAGGTGCTGAGCACAAACGTCGTTTGAGTTCATTGAATGAATTTTCGCATTCGTCTGTCCATTCAAAATGGATCAAAAGAGAGTACAAAGGCTTGGCTATGATTGCATACATGTGTATGAATCATCTATAATAACCGCAATGGCCCATAAATGCCTGTACCTCTTTCACGTTAGTTGGTCTAGATAGATCTGCAATCACTTTCACTTTTTCTTCGTCCGTTGAAATTCCATTCTTTGACACAATGTGTCCTAGAATTTTGCCTTGTCTGACCATGAAAACACATTTTTCTGGGTTCAAACAAACCTGATATTCTCGACATTTGTCAAATATTTGTTTTAACTCTGGGATATGTGTCTGTCTTACATTTGAGTGTGCACATAAGTCATCGACATAAACTTCCAAATTCTTGCGTAAGAATTCCTTGAAAACATGACACATGAGTCGCTGGAAAGTGGCGGGTGCATTTGTGAGCCCAAAAGGCATCACACAAAATGCAAATATGCCCCATTCTGTGGCAAAAGCCGTCTTGTGTTGATCTTCTGGAGCAATGGCTACTTGATTATAGCCTGAGAAACCATCAAGGAAGCTGTAAACTTCCTTGCCCGCAACTCTTTCCAATAAGTGTTCTGTGATAGGAAGAGGATAACTGTCTCTAATCGTGGTGGCATTAACTTTTTTAAGGTTAATACACACACGCAATTTTCCATTCTTCTTGGGCACAACCACAATGGGGGATACCCATTCGGTATGCTCAATTTCGTAAATAAATCCTGCTTCTATCAAACGATCTATCTCCTCTTTAATCTTCGCAGCATAATTATCATTGTACATGTACGATTTCTGTTTCGTAGGTTTTGCATCTGGAGTCATAGGGATTCTATGAGAACATATATCCGGGTCTACTCCTTTCAAATCTTTGTAACTCCAAGCGAACACATCTCTATATTCGTGCAATAGGGCAACTAATTCTTCTTCTTCTTCCTTCGTCAAATCATGCCTTATGTAGGTACACTTTTCTTCTTCTCCTTCTATGGCTACTATGATTTTTTTGGTTTCCTCTCGATTATCATATACTTCTGCAACGTCAGCTTTTCTGTTCGGCATTCGTACCATTATTCATCTATCTTCTATTTCATATTTCTTGAAGTTCTCGGGAACCTCAAATAAGGATTCTTCTTCTTTATCTGACATGGCTTCTTTCTTCTTTCTTTTCTTGCCTTCACTCTTGCTAGTCACTTGTGTGGCTAACCTCACCTCATTCGTAATTTCTTCGTGTCTCGGAGGGTAAGTCTCTACCTCGTAGAAATATTCTTCTTCTGATGCAAAGGGTGGGTCCATAATAATTGATTCTAAATCGAAATCACTCGCATCCTCAAATGCATCAGTGCTAGGTTCACATTCTTCAATAATCGAGTCACACATGATTGGCTCTATTGTGAAAACTAAAATGTCAAGCCATCCTCATCACAGTGGGGTGTCCATTGTTCTTCATTGATGGCTATATCCATGGTTGCTAGGATTTCTGCCCAACCATGGGGTTCAAATTCTTCATCTGGAAATACTACTAGTGCATAAGCTGGGTCTTGAAGGGTTCTTCGATGTTGCTCTGCACCTAAGGTCCTTGCTTCTAACCATTCTTCCCCTTGTTTTGCCACTTTACACATCCATAAATGAGTGTCCTCGTGTAACCATGAGGGGTCTGACTCTAATGAGTGTACCGATTTCGTTTCTACCTGTGGCTTATGGATGGTGTTCCATTGTATTGGGGGCACGTCTCTATGTGAATAGTCTTTAAGATTGACTTTGGTAGTCACTCCTAAATGTTGCAAGTACAAAGAATTAGTTCCCCAATCTTGTACAATTTGCAACTGACGCATGAATGGTCGTCCCAATATCATCTCATAAGCATGATTTTTACTAAAATCACAAATGGAAAAGGTATGCTCAAACTCCACACCACAAGTGGTGAGAGATATGCCTTCTAGTAAGCCTAATAGTTTTTCTATGTGTCCATTAGCCATTTGTAGTTTCATCCTGGTAGGTCTGAGTGCTGGCTTACCCCAACGTTTCCATAAAGCGGTGGTAGCGATGGCTACACTGGCTCCTGAATCTAAGATGGCTTTCGTGGTGTAGCCTTGATGGGTTATTGGAAGATAAGTGTTACCTTCCTCTCCTTCACTTACATCTCCGATCTTTTCTACGGGTATCTCTGGTACCTTCTTGTGTGTTCCTATTTGTGAGGGAGTAGTAGCAAGCTCAGGGAATTGGTTTGCTACATGTTTCCACAGTTCTGGTTTAACCTTTAACAACTCCTCCAGGGTGAGATTACACTGAACTTTAGTGTTCTTGATCACTTCCGTGTTTCTAGGGATCACTGATTCTTCATTCCTCACTATTATTGTGGGTGCTCTCATACTAATAGACTTTGCTTCCCAAGGTCCTGTGAACTGAGGTAATTCTTGTAAAGAATTGAATTCAAAACCTGTGTGTTCACTCAGTTGTTCTTCCTCTACATCATCGTACATAGAGGGGATGTCTTGGGGAAATTGCTCTTGCAAGTCGTCTATTTCTTGAATAGGAGGATGGGTTCCTTGTTCTTTTCCTCTCCATTAGACCTTGAAAGTGTAGTTCAGGTTTTGCCATGTTATTCCAATTAAGATATCTAGAGGCTTCAAACAAAGCTTCTGCTAATTCTACCATTTTCATGCAAAGTTTAGTTCTCTCAATTTCTAGATCTGCTCGTGGGTAGTTTTTACTCATTTCAGCTACTTGAGGTCCCTCTTTTAATCTAGCCTGATATGCACGAAACATCATGTCTAGATTTTTTGGTATGGGTTCCGCTAAAACTGATCCTGATTTCTGAGCTGGGTTCTCTTGATTTAATTCTTGTGAAGTCAATTCTAGGATTTTGGCTCTCGACTCTTTTAAACTTCCTTCCAACTCAGTTATCTTTTTACTCCATTTTCTCTTGATTCTTTCTCTAGAATCTTTCTAAGATTTCATTTTTTTGCTGCTAGATTCTGCAACTTCACTAGTTCCGGATACTTTTTCCTGATTAAGCTGTTGGTTCTGTAAGAGCACCTAGGCTCTTGTTATAGCTTGGATAGGTATGTATGTAGGGTTGGATCCATCTGTGTTGTTTACAATACCTATCACGTTGATTGGTGTCACATTTAACACATTAGCAGGGTTCTTAGGACAATCTTTGATTATGTGCTCTTTGCCACAGTCAGCACAAAAGCCTTGTATGTTATAGTACTGTGACTGTCCTGCTATTGGAGGATGTGGACAATCCTTTATGTAATGATCTCCTTGGCACCTAAAGCATGGTCCTCTAGGGCCCTGTGGTCTTTGTTGTCTTAATTGGGGCCGCGGATTCGGGTTTGTGTACATCACGTTAGGATAGTCAGGCTCCCAACTCGGTTCCACTGGTGGACTATCATAGTGATATGTCTCTGCAACAACCTAAGAATTACGACCACCACATGCTAGAGAGATGACTCTCCTCCCAACCTTATGCCTGCATATATAGCTGCTCGAATCAACGAGGACCACAAATGTAACTAGAGTCCACAAGTGCATGTGCAATCTCCTCTACTCCTTTCATACCTTCCACTAGAGTCCACTAGTGGTTGTTGTACTCACCTCTTGAGTTAAGTCCACTAGACTCAAGTTAACTCTCCTTAACTTGAGTTAGAAGGCTCTAGAGCTCCTTGGGCAAAACTCTCTCCCCATGCTCCCCATGGGGATTGAACCCAAGACCTCTTCCTTCACAACATGAGACTTAACCACTAGGCTAAGTGGATCACTTGAATATGAGCACATGAACATGCTTGAGTCTATTCTCGAGATCTTTGGCCCTACAGACGAGTGACCAAATGATATCCGATTTCAGATCTGTCTGAAGCAGTCGGATCCATAGACCATAGACTTACTTTATTACAGTCTCCACGTGTTCTGGTGACTTTGTGTAATACGCGGGTGGACTATCTACATGAGTAGAGTCAAAATTGTTTGAGTTTGGGTCACTCTCTGTGATCAAAGGTGAAGAAGGCACTAAGGCCCTACTTAGGTTCTCTTCTGCAGTAGCATATTTGACTGAGATGACATTCGCTGGTGGGGGTGGCTGCTGAGCTAAAACAGGTTGAGGTCTCTGTTGCGCCTGACAAGGGTAGTTGTGAGGAGGCCTATAGTAATATGGGTGAGCATTCTATTGGCCTTGATACCTACCTGGCTGCGGGTATGCTTGCGGGCAGTTCTGTCTCGCTGCCTGTTTGTTGTATGGGCAGTCCTGAGCCGTGTGATTTGTGTATCTTCTCTCGATTGTACAGTACTGGCCACTAGGGTTGGCTTGTGTTTGTGTTGCATTGGGACACACATTTGCCAAATGATTTCCACCACAGGTGTAACAACGTATGTTAGTTGTTAACTTGGGCATCTGTTTACTAGAAACTCCTAGCTTCAGGGCCACTTTCTCTGCGAGATCCTCTATTGAGCTAGACAATTTTGTGGATGCTAGAGAAGAACAATCTGAATCTTTGTAGACCTTTGAGAGTTCCAACTCGTCTCCTAAGTTGTCCTCAATGTCTATGCAAATTCTTACACACTGCTCTAGCGTTCTGGGTTCCTTCAAGTACACATAGGAGTGTAGTTTAGAGCTCAACAAGCCGTCTAGAAACAATGACACTTGCTTGGCCTGTGAGGGTAAGTCTTGCATTGGGCATCTTTCAACATATTGTCTAAACCTACGTCCTACGAGTCTAACTCTTTCCTGAGGGGTCTGTTTGAAACTATGAATCAACGAAGATGTGTCATGTCTGATCCCACTTTTAGAGAATTCAGTGATGAATGAATCTAAAAAGTGATGGATGTCTCTAAATTGCCTTTGTTGCAATGGTTGGAACCAAGTTAAATCGGTATTCTTTAACGTTAGTCCAAATGCGTTATATTGCGTGAACATGTCTTCGACTTGTTGTGCTCTTAGAACTTGCTTGAATTCTGCGACATGGTCATAGGGATCTCCTATCCCATCAAAGTAATTTTTCATGGACTTAACTAACTAAGTGGGTCTTAATATTCTTGCGTGTTCACATGGTCTCGATAGAGGAAAATCATCTCTACCACCTAGTATTCCATGTTCCCTTTGTCTATGAGCTCTATTAGTGTCCGTGGTTGTTCTATCTCTCCCTATGGGATGACTGAAGCTTACTTTGGGTCTCTCTTTGTTTTTCTCTCTTTGCATGCCATGGGCTGAGGATGTTTCTACCCCTTGTTGGCTTGCGTTTACGGTTGTTCGTGATGGAGGGAATACCAATTCGCCTCTCCATGTGTATGTATTTCTAGCGTGGTCTGGTACCACAAAGACTCTTTCTGAAGTTTGATCCAGGTATACAACATTTCCAGGTGTATCCGGGTCCTTGAACTCGTAGATTATGATGGAGCCTACCTCGCTAAGTTGTTCTGTTCTGTACCTCCAAAATGCTTCATCAGTTTCTTTATTTACAAACAACTCTATGCTTCTGTTGTCCTGAGGGATCCACTCTCGAACTAGTACTCGTGTCAGTACAGATTTCCCTCTAGGTGTTCTAGGTTCTTCCAATGGTTCCTTTCCTTGGGATCTCGCTTCTGTTTCCAACTGAATTACGCCAAACTCATTCGTATTGTTTGGCTGCGTACTTAAGATGTACATCGTTCCTTCCTTGTTTATGTACGCGTCTCTTTCAAATTTCATCACTGGACGTTCCAATCCAATGGGTTGATCCGGGTTATGCGTTTGCACCACTTGTCTTCTCAAACCATCCTCATAGATGCGAGCACCTAAGCGGTTGGTTCGAAGAAACTCCAATTGAGTCCTATAGGGTCCTTCAGGCTTTTCCAAGTAAGCTACATTTGACCCTACTTCTGGTCTTTCAGTGCTAAATGCCATTTCTGATTCACTCGTGTCTGAGCTCTCGTAGGGGTAACTAGTATCCAATTGTTGAGCCCACGATCGAGCAGTAGTGCCTACACTTGCTTCTGATGATCTAAGGCTTTGTCGGTCAGACTTACCTATATGTTTGCCCGATCTAAGGTTCATGAATTTACTTCGCGACACTTCTTTGATTGTCAAGGTTCCTTGTTTTTACTTTCTTGATTCTTTTTAAATCCCTTTAGATTCTTGTCTAGATGTATGCGTCAGGAATTCGACTTTCTGTGGTACTTTGAGTTCTTGTTCCGTCAGACTTAGGTTCTTTCGCGTTAGTTTTTGTATCACACACCTTTATCTTTAGTCTTAGACTTGATAAATTTAATCTCTTATACTTGATGTGTTCCTATCTTCGTTAATCCACAAAGCTACCGTTTTAGCCTAAGCTAAGAATTGACTGAAGGGGTTGAGTAATCTTCCAACCTCCAGTCAGCTTTTCTGGTTGCTCTGATTGCCCAAGAAGCCGCACTTCCCAAGCTTTATACCCTTCACTGCCTTGCCTTGCTTTGATTCGATTGCCCTTGATTGTCCTTGCTAGACCTGCCAAAATTCAATGTTTAGACCAATTTCACAAATGGATGATTAAGCACTTGAGTATATACACTTTTAAAAGTCCTTTCCCTTTTGCCCAAAATTCCAATGATTGCCCCCTGGCTTTCTAGTCCCACACTAGGTCCACCTCAAACTAGCTTATCTAAAAATCAACGTATTCTTTATGAAAAAAACAGTTGAGGTCACATAGTACTCGTAAAGAGCTTTCTAACGAGCTATAAAGCTCAAAAAACGGACTTCGGATGAAAAAGATATGACCGTTCAGGCCTTGGGGGTGAAAACTCACAAACAAGTTTTTCTTCATATATGAGCTAAGGGGTCTCCTATGAGTGCAATGATCCAAAAATTTTCAAAAAATAGCCCCAAAATTGATCAAAAAATCAAACTCTAAAATTTGCATTTGGGTGAGCAATCGAGATGGTCTGAGATGATTGCAATGGTCTGGGACCGTCGCGATGGTCCAGGCGAACTGTCGTGATGGCATGTGCACGAACCGTCGCGATGGTCTGAAGTGCACGGTCGCGATGGTCTGAATGTGAGCAATCGCGATGGTCGGGGTGAGGCGTCGCGATGGTCCGATTGAGTGAACAATCACGATGGCGTCAGTCAATGGTCAACGTGAACCGTCACGATGGTCCGAAGTGAACCGTCGCGATGGTCGTAGATGCGATGGCGTGAGCCAATCGCGATGGTCCAAATTTTTGAGCTGTCGCGATGGTGTAAGGGTCTCGTCGCGATGGCGTGGCTAGTGAGCAATCGTGATGGTCTAATTTGACACGTGGCACTATCGAGGCGATGGCATGGGCCAATCGCGATGGCGTGGGGTCGACGGGATGGTGTGAGATCAAGTGAACCATCACGATGGCCCAAGTGAGCCGTCGTGATGGTGTGAGATCATCGGGATGGTCCGGCTGAGCCGTCGCGATGGCGTGAGCCAATCGCGATGGTGTGACACAATCGCGATGGTCTGAGCCAATCGCAATGGTCCACCAAAGTGTGAATTTTGCAAATGCAACAATGGATTCCTACACATGCAAGGGTCGCCTACACGCTTATGAACTCGCCTACCAAAAATACCGAAGTTGGCAGACCATTGCGATGGTCTAACACCTATGGCAGATCCCTGACAAATAGTGAATTTTTACCTTTTCCAAGCTTTCCTGATGCACTGGAGCTCTGTACCTGCAAGAAAACTCCAAAACACACAGGTACACACAAGCACAAAAGCTCTCTCTCTCTTGCACATGCACAAATGAGGGGAAATGAGGAGAATGGGTGGATATGGTGAATTTTCTGATTTTTTTGGAGATGAAGATGATGATGCCGTGATGAAGATGGGAGTGTGGGGGAGGTGAAAAACACTAAAAACTTCTTGCTATACTCTTACCATCACACATTCGTCCTAGACTCAATCCCCGGCAACGGCGCCAAATTTGGTGTTGCTATAGCACAATGGTGAGAACCACGTTAAGAAGCTACACCTCCTTAATGTCAATCCCCGGAAGAGATAGGAGTGATATGAAGATCGTGAATGAGAGATGAAGTGAGAGTGAAGGTGAGAAGCATAGAGATGCACACACATACACACACACTACGAAGAGACAAGCAAGACACAATGGAAGGTGAGAAATCAACTCTATTGCTCAAGATCTCATTTACAAGCTCAAAATAGCTCTAAGCTCACACTAACCAACACTAAGTAACCCCAAAAATGAGCTCTCTAGCTCTTTTTATAGTTTCTAGACTAGTTTTGACCGGTTTCACATCTAGTGACTGGCATAGTTAAAAAATAGGTCCTATGCGCTATTTGAGAGGGTAAACGGTGTCTAAAAATAACCAAAATTGGTATGCTCATTCTACCTAAGCTCCTCAACCTCAAGGACTCCTCTGCTTGCACAAAATGGAGCTATGGATTACAAAAAGGGTTTTTCTATGTTACATATGTTACAATAGTGATGAAAATCACTGTTGGAGGTTTTTGAAGAATATTTATAAAACATAATCTTTGAAAACTTGATTTGACTGGCTCCCTGCTCTATCTTTACATGCTTCCGTGTCTTCTATGCCTCTGGCTACTGCTACTGCCAACAGAGGACCTCAATAAGTGGGATTTTATTTTGGAATCTCTTCAAGTTGGTAGTTTTGGTTGGAAGTTCATTAAATTTGTATGTGTTCTTTTTGGTAATGCCCATTCTATAGTCTCCCTTAATGGTGATCTTTGTACTCCTTTTGAAATCCTCATATCTATCAGACAATGTTGTCCTCTTGCTCCCCTTTTGTTTACCCTATCCAGTAATGCCCTTGGTTGGTTAGTGAAGGATGCCATGTCCAATGGTACCATAAAAGGCACTGACATTCCTAACAAAGATACCCCTAGTCTCCAAATGTTCACTGATGAAACTAATATATTCATGAAAGCTAACCCCAAATTGGCTTCCTCTTTTCTTAAGGATCTTGATATTTTTTGCTTTGCAATTGGCTTGGTCATAAACTACACAAAAACTACTTTTAAAGCCTCCAATTACTCCATCTCTCTTGCGTTTTTGAAAAGATCTGAATGAAATTACAAAAAATACTTCAAGTGGTTTGATTTGCGAAACGTGTTAAGCCATAGGGTTTTTGTCTTAGACCACTACATCTTAACTAGCCTTACCTACTTTCTCTCTTGTTGGAATCCTAGTAAGAAGCAGTTGAACTTAGTTATAACCCTTTCCAAAAGATGGGGAGTGGATCTCAATCACTACCATAATGCCATTTATACAGAAGAACCTCCAATGACAAGCAATGATGGTTTTTGACGCTTAGATTCCCTAAAGTCTCTTGGAGAATCTATTGTCTTCCCAAAAAAAGGGGGTTTGTGTTTCATACATCCTTCCAAAAGAGCCTTAAACATGGCTTCAATATGAATTCTTAGGGCTAGTCAGTCTACTTTTTTTCGGGCCTGTATGATTAAAAGAAAAATTCACTTATGTCACTTAAAAGAGTTTAAGGTTTGGATTAATCCTTTTCATTCGGACCTTATGATTTCTCTTCATACCTTTTCCACTACAAGTATTGGCATAAGTAGTAGAATGTGGGATGCCTACATGGAAGTCAAGTCAGGCTACACTCCTAGTAGTGTTTTTACATCTAATAGTTCCTTTTTGTTGTTTGAATCAATCTACACGAGGTCGTCTTCCTTATGGGAAAATTGCAAATGTGGGCATCAAAGACCATAAATGCTTTAAACTTTGTGTCAACACCTGTTCCCAATTATATGATAATGGCAAGTATGGGTATGATAACTTGATTAAGTTGCTAATACCCTTGTCCTTTGCTTGTAAAGAGATCATTATGAGGCACAAAGCTCGTTTGATTACTCAATTGGAGAATTTGAACTCAAGTAAAGCCATTATCTTGCATGAGGTTCCCGAGGACATGTGGTTTGGGTTCACGAAGAAGAAAGGCACTACTCAATGATTTTCCACAAACTTAATGTGAGATGGAAAGTTTCATGGGTCATCAGTAGTGGAGAAATAGATTTTTTTTGTCCCTAGTCTTTCCTTGTAGCAATCAAGCACCCCTTTCTTATGTGGTTCGTCATCCACAATAATCTATGAATAGGGGAGCAAGGCCAAATGTCTTAAAGCCAGCGAGGGAAAATATTCCTTCTATGGTAGTTTGGAAAATTTAGCTCACTTATTCTGGAATCACCCTAATGCTTCGAGAATCTAGTTTCCTATAAATAATTTTTTGTTATCAATACATAATAAAAATCTTGATTTGAAATAGGTATTCCTAGGTAGTATAGGCTTGATTTATGTTTCTAGACTTTATCAAATTTGTTCTCAATGGCTATTTCTCATGAGAGATGCTTTGCCCCTGGTGATAGCATCTTCAATGTTTTGAGAGTTAGTAAACCCTAACCTTGGGGGTGGAAAGCTATTACTTTGTATTCGGCTTCTAGATGTCTTATGACTCTTTACTGTAATGATTTTTCATCTTGTATAAAGTTCCCCTAGAGAAATAACCATCTAGATTGGTTGATGATGAGATCTGAAGTTTGGAAGATTACATCCCTTGTAATTTGTTGCTCTAACTCGTGGCACCCCACCGATGTAATTTTCGCTTATTTTCTTTAATACATTCTTGTTGTGTTGAAAAAAAAAAATCCAGCATATCATCTCGAGGATGTAGAACGAAAGACCCAAAGCTACTATGTTGATGGTTCTTTACAGTTTCATCTGCCTCCATCTACGTCAGTTATTTCATTTTGATAGTACCACTTTGGATTGAATCTTTACCACCATTTTGGATAGTAGCATGTGGCATTGAATCTGCACTACCATTTTTTTATACTCTTTTTGTTTTTCAGATTAACTTTGAGATGTTGTTCAGCTTAACTTTGAGATTTATGGGACGCCTGTCATTTTTGTCTTAGTTTTCAAAAGATAAAGCATAATTTTAAAGCTTCGTTGATTTCCTACCAAGATTATGAATTTTGGATTGAAAAATTTAAGAATCGTTTTTTCACTGCTGTGAAATATCCATAAGTAAGAGCAAAGGAAATTTTTATGTGTTGAGGTCGAGGAGACTTCCTTGTTGCGAAATGTCATTCAATGGCTTTGGCCCTTAAAGTTTTAAGGCTTTTTCCGTGGATGGATATCTTCTTATAAGCAAGGAAAGCTGTCCACACACACACACAGATATATATATATATATATATATATATATATATATATATATATATATATATATATATATATATATATATATATATATATATATATATATATATATATATATATATAGGGAGATGTTACAGACCAATTTATATCTATTCGTTAGGAGACTATTTTGTTCTTTAAGGACAGCGGAATTCACAGTAGTGCTTATGTATGTTGCTAGAGTAAGATCAAAATTGAGTTTATAGAATTCAAAAAAGACATGGATTTCCTATTACCTGATTGTTCTTTGATTTTTTGTCTTTGAATTACTTTGATCACCCTCATGCTTTCCAAGATGGTGATCCAGCTTTGTGGCCTTTTCTCCAAACCAGGCTGAGGCAGAGCTAGAGATAAAATTCTTGAGTTAAATAAAGAAAAGCATGTGCAAGACCATCAATTCCTATGAGTTATTTGAGATTCAATTTAGCAAGACATTATTTAATCTCAACGATAAAGAGATGGGGTCAAAGAGGCTTACAACTATGAGGGTTACAATCCATCTCTTGGTAATAAAACAATTGATCTATTACGTTTATTTTTTCTTCCTACCCAAAAATCTATGATGTTTCCCAAGGTAACCCTACTTGTTAACATCTCTTGCTTCTTGGGTTTATCCTTAAGTCGAGTAAAAAAATAACATTTGGACCTCACATGCAAATGATTGAGGATAACATGTTTGTAACACATCTTGATTTTGAATATTACTTTAGTAAAGGGATCGGATGTTGTCGGGCTACGTTTAAAATTGTGGTGGGTGTGGGGAAAGGCAAAATACATAAGATTCAACAAGGGCTTAGATGTGGAGATCTCATTTTTTATACATATCAAGGAGTTGGGACCAAAGGTTCTATGGTCGTCATGCAATGAGTTGGATGATGAACTATTTTAGTTTGCATTGTGAAGTTATGCCTACAAATAACTTTACTCGTTGAGAAGTATTTCAACTTTATAAAGAAGAGATTAAAAGTGAAAGTGAGAAGTATGTCCTGTATCGACATTTTACTCGATTATGGAAAGAAGAGTTTAACAATGTGAGTATTCCTCATAAAGTTAGAATGGGTGAATGCTCATTTTGTGCCACTTTGAATAACATGGCAAAGGGCACCACACCACCACAAGAAAAAGATAATTAAAGTCTTCTAAAGAACCATCATGAGAGTCAAGCTTTAGAAAGAAAGAAAGTAATTCATTATTGAACTAAAGCATGCGAAAATCCACAACGTTATATGTGTTTGTTGATTGATGGTATGGATCAAAAGAAAACATGTCTTGCCCCATTCTGCTCAGTTTCCTAAGGACATTGGAGATGAAGTCCTTATGCAAATGCATTTCTTTCATGCTTTGGTATACAATGGAACCATAAAGTTCAAGTTTTTCTTCACATATCCCAATGTGCATAATGATCCAAACCTTACCGTTACTGTGATTCATAAAGTTTTGCAATCATGGAAGGGACTTTTGCCACCAAATATCTATTTGTAGCTTGATAACACTGAGAGAGAGAATAAAAATTCTATACGCTTTGGATATTTATGCATGCTTGATGATAAACAAGTGTTTCAGAGGGTTAAGGTAAATTTCATTTTGGTTGGGTAGACTCATGATCACATTGATCAAATTTTCAATACCTTCTCTAAGAGGTTCGCACGCTATAATGCTTTTACTCTTCCAATATTATCTATTTTGATTTCTGAAGCATATACTCCAAAGCCTAAAGTTCAACACCTTACACAGGTTTATGACTTTAAGCACTTTCTCTTAGCACGTATTGATAAGATTACTAAGGTTTTGACTCCATTGCACAATAGAAGTTTCAACCATGTATTCTTGATGAGGAGGCTTAATGACATTACTCTTTTATTTGAAAAGCAATATTCATGTTCTCGAGGGTGGGAGCCTAAAGATGAATGTAGATTTTTATTGCATGTGCCTAATTTGAGTGTGGATGGTGCAAAACAAACACCATGGGAAAATAAAAGCAATATGGAAAGATGTGGAAATATGTTTGAGCAAAGTAAAAGGTGGATGCATGTACTTATGGAGAAGAAGAGACTGATTGAGAGTGCAAAAAAAAAAAGAAAATCCTAAAGATCAAGATGTGTCCTGGTGGGATGAGTTTTCTAGCCATCAAGAAGAGATTATAAAGAATAACATTGGAGGGGGGATTGGCCGATTGATATTCCATTCACATGGGATTTTAGCACACAAAGATAATTGAATGTGGACCAAGCATGTAATGCAAATACACTTCAAAGCTTCATGCATCCACCAAAAAGGAATATTTATGTAGGCCCAAGGACGAGGAACAGTCTGAAGCATGATGGCAAGGAAATTTGAAAGAAATAAATGCTAGAACACCTATTATAGCCCTTGCTGATGGTGATGAGGCTACTATACCATTTTGGATAGCAAAAGTGTTAAGGTCATTAATGTTATTGATCAAAGAAGAATAGAGGCTTTGATAGTCCACTAGTATTATACAAAAAATACTAATGCATTCGGTCATAAGTATAACTTAAAAATGGTATGTGACACCAAATGAACCCACTCAAAAAAGAAAAATAATACTTGAAGTACATCCATCCTTAAAATGGATGATGTATATATTCTTGTTTATGATTCTGCCTTGACAAAAAGAGGGCACTTGAGGAAAGCAATGATGAATGTGATAAAGTAAAAGCTTTCAGATGTATGTGGGACATCTAGTCGTAGGCAAACAAGAAGATCTATGCATCATCATGGAGAATTTGGTATGTACTTGGAGGAGGATAGAGCTCTTGTTGATATAGAAAAAGAAGAAGAGAGCTCCCAAGAATCACAAGCTAAATCAGATGCATTTCATGATGGGGGTGTAGAAATAGATCAAGAAATTTGTGCATTAGTTTGAAAATCTATAACATTTTTGGTTCTTATACAACTGCTCAAAAGCACTTCGCATAATGAAACCATGTTCTATTGCATTTTTTGAATGATTGTCGAAGATCCTCTATCAACACATGTTTAATCTCTATTTTTTATATAAGATTTTTTATCACTTTCATATTTCTCATATAGATTCTAGAGATATCAATGTTAATTACATCCAAATTTTAGGCATTAAGGTGATCCGTCATACATCTAGCTTGTTTGTTCCCATCAATCTAGATTTTGGAGATATCAATAGATAAGTAAAGCATTAAGGTGATCTGTCATACATCTAGCTTGTACGTTCCCATCTAGAGTTTCATAGATCACCAGGAAGATATAATACCAAAGTGCATCGATACAAAACCTCACTATGTTTATGTAAACTTTAGTACATTAGTATTGGATCTTCATTGTACCAATATTTATTCTACTGCACTTGTTTCCTTTGTATAATTCCTTTTTCAAAACAAAATGGAACATTAAAGTATAAAGATTTTTATCTATATATTGTAGATAACCATTGACGCTTTTTTTATTTTTTTGTGGTGTGCACGATCCCTACGATTGTTTCATCGCCTTCTCTTACCTTTGGATCTCAATCCCAGTGCATGTGCAATGATTGGATATTTCATCTCCCAGAGATATTCATGGATGAATGTCCCCTCTCTCATGAATGGTCTCGTTTCCTTGTTTTTCGTCATTCATCTTTAATCTTAACTCAATAGATGGTTTTTGCAAACAAATACAAACTATTTGCAACATGGTTCATTTGTATGGAGGGAACCCATTTTTTTCATTGAAGTTTACATGGAAGCAAGTGCTTCTCAGAGAAATATCTGATAGCATCGCGATTCGCAAGCTATAGTAATAACAGCAGCAGCCTTGAAGAACAGAACCACTGAATATGTGGCGGCCTGAATATCTATTTCGGTGGTGAATCTTTCAGCGGGAAACGACAAGGAGAAACGGCCAAGTTTCTGAGTATATCACTTGAATGATTACAAATAGACATAAAGTTCTCCGTAGCGAAAGCCGTCGACATCTTGTTCACTGGATTTTCGGATGCACTATTTTTTCTGTGTATTTATGTGCTTTTAAAGACAATGCGTACTTGGGTATTACATCCAAAGGATGCTTTCATTTATTGCATTTATTGTTTCTCAAAGGAAGTCTGAATGATCATTCAGTCCGCGCACTTTAGCTGGGTTGGCTGGGCCTTTCGCTTCTTGAGGAAGGGGCGAAGGTTTAATCCTTACTTATGACAGAACAATGTGGGTCTAAGGTCAATGTAGAATCATCGTATTTCCAGCTCAAACCTATCCTCTCTTGTCTCACCTTCGTGGAGTCTAACTCCTATTTTGTGGGATATGAGGAGACCCGTGGGTACCATGCTTGTTCACTTGTACAATTATAATTTCAAAAGTTAAAGCTTTGAGAGAATAGACTTCAGCTGAACCTCCATTGAAAAGAAAAAGTTTGATCCTTGATATTTACACTTCCGGATTAGTTTTAACTAGTTTGAAAGTACAATGAAAGTATGCATAATACTATGGGACGTTAGAATCTCAAAAAACAGGATTTGAACATCTAACAATTATTAGATACGAGATCCAAGGGCTCACTAACATAGACACTAGAAGGTATGGCCGTAAAATCAGACTCAATAACTGGTCTTTATTGAATAGCTCAAAGACCCAATGATCCTCCGTAGGACCCAAGTGAAAAGTATCGAATTGCAACTTGCACAAGTTGAACCTCGGCCCCTAACTTGGGGAAGCATGGAGTCCAGCCAATTTATTCCTTTATTCATATTTACAATTATTATTATGAGAAAAAAGTACTCAATGTTGAGA
>CM035425.1:150705852-150710852 GCA_020310875.1 Ceratopteris richardii | reverse complement strand
CATTGGAACCAGCTCAAGGTCTACTACAAGCATACAAAATTTCAAAGGATTCCATTCAGCCATTTGGGAGAAAATCAAGTCGAGGTGCTTACTGGTATTTGTCTGCAGAGTTCCTGAAAAATCGGGGGTAGATATAATTTTGCTAAACTTATTTCTCAGAGCATAGTTAGTCAATTGAAGTGATTCCACTTGTGATTGGTAGCTTACTAAGGTACATTGTTACTCCCAAAAGGAATTGTGCCAATTTTAAGTGTGCTGGACACACTGAGTAAAAGTCTGACCAGGTATCATTACAGGAATAGAAGGTTTTGTTTGATTTGTGAAGTACCAAGTTATCTGTTTTGATTTGGTCATTACCCAAATCATTTCCAAAGCACATATATGGTTTCTTTATGTCATTAGGAAGCTAAACTTGTGTACTAAGCATATCTGGAAAGAAAAGAGGGCAGGTGTGAAGCAGGTTTTGCAGCACCAACTAATTTCCTGAGTGCATCCATCCATCACTCTCAACAGTGGTATCAGAGCAAAAGAAGGTAATCATGGGTGATGGTTTCCCTTCATTCATTGACAAATTGGACAGAAACAACTATCAAGCTTGGTCATTGAGAATGAAGACCTATCTACAAGGGAGAAGTCTATTTGGATACATATCAGGAGATGAGGAGTTGCCCTCATTCAAGACTAGAGGACTACCTACAAAGGATGAGCATGAAAGACTTAACCAATGGTGTGCAAAGGATGCTTTGGCAAGGTCTTATCTCTTAAACTCTATATCTGACTTTCTTTTACCACATGTAAGAAACTGTAAGACTTCCCAAGAGACTTGGGAAACCTTGTCAAACTATTTTTCTTCCAACACAAGGGCTAGGAAGAATCAATTATGGATAGAGTTCACAACACTTAGGAAGCAGCCCAAGCAATCAGTCTCAGATTATGTGACAAAGATCAAAGATGTGGCAGACCAACTAGCAAGCATTGGAGAGGAAATTGAAGAGGAGCAAATAGTCAGGCAAGTGACAAATGGACTCAAGGCAGATGATAAGTGGGAAAGTTTCACCACTGCAATGGATCTCTACATGGACATGCATACCCCTGATCTCACAACACTCATGGGCCAATTATTTACACATGAAGCAAAGTTCACCAAGGCTGGAGATCAATCAAAAGGTAATAACCCCTCTGCTCTCTTTACTGATAAGAAAGTTAAAGATAAAGGCAAGAAGAAACAGGATGAAGAAGGCTCTACCTCTCAAGCCAATTATGCAGGGAGAGGTAGGTCATCTAGAGGAAGAGGCAGAGGAGGTAAGTCAGGTAGGGGGAGACCCTACAACTCATCACCTTGCAACATCTGTGGGTTGTCCAATCATACCACAGATGAATGCTACAAGAACTATAAAAACCAGAGAGGAAGAGGCTACTCAAGAGGTGGATACTCTCAAGGAAGAGGCAGATTCAACCACAATCAAAGCTACAATGGGTACAACAACCAATACAACAACAATTACAACAACAACCACAATGGAAGCTACCAAGGTGGATTCAGAAATAGAAGAGATTACAACAACTACACAGAGGAGCAGGATGACTCCTCATTGATCATGAACATGACCTCCAAGATAGGTACAAAAGATGATCATTTATTTTACATTGACTCAGGATGTTCTAACCATGTAGCTGGCAATGTGGCATTGCTTTCTGATTTGGAAGAGCCCAAGGGCAAACATCAGGTACAAACAGGTGATGACACTAAACACTCTGTGGTTAAAATTGGAAATGTGAAGACATGTGATGGTAATCAGAACCTATTAAGCAGGGTACTCTATGTACCAACAATAACTAAGAATCTGATGAGTGTTGGTCAGATTGTGGAGAAAGGTTTGCAGGTCAGATTCACACAACATGGAGCATATGTGGAGGACCCAAAACAAGGATTCAGGAGGATAGCCAAAGGGGAGAAATCAGGTAGATTATTTACATTTGAGCTAGAGGATACAAAAAACATTGCTTTGTATAATTATAAGGATCAGACACTCTCAGAGTTAGAGATATGGCATAAAAGACTAGGGCACATAGGTGAAAGGACTATCAAGCAAATGTGCAGGGATCAGTGTGTGCTTGGGATACCTAATGTATCCAAGCAACACATGATTTACAAATGTGGATCATGTCAATTTGGTAAGTCTCACAGATTACCCTACTCAAGAAAAGGTTTCATGCATGAAGACTACCTAGACTTGGTACACACAGATGTTTGGGGACCTAGCAAGGACCCTTCCATTTCTGGTTCAAGGTATTATGTGTCCTTCATTGATGACTATAGCAGATGGACCATTTTGTACTTTATGAAGCATAAAGATGAAGTGTTTAATTGTTTCAAAAGGTATCTTGCACTTGTTGAGAATCAAACAGGTAGAAGCTTGAAGAGGTTAAGATCAGATGGTGGAGGAGAATACTTCTCCAATGAGTTTGAAGATTTCTTGCAGGAAAGAGGCATCAAGAGGGAGATCACTACCAGATACTCACCTGAACAAAATGGGGTAGCAGAAAGAAGGAATAGACTTATAGTGGAAACAGCTAGGTCTATGCTCAATGAGAAAAAGTTGCCAAATTACCTATGGGCAAAGAGTGTGTCCACTGCCACCTATCTCATCAATAGGTTGCCATCCAAATCACTTGATGGCATGACACCATATGAAGCATGGCATGGTAAGAGACCCTCTCTAGATCACTGCAAAATCTTTGGATGTGTAGCATATGTGCATATTCCTTCACAGGTAAGAGGAAAGCTAGACCCAAAGGCAGAGAAATGTATCTTCATTGGTTATGATTTGAACCAAAAGGGATACAGATTCTATAACCCCACAAACAAAGGGTTCAAGGTAAGCAGAGATGTCATATTTGATGAGAATGACTCATGGTATGAGAATGAATGCAGGAAAGTAAGTCTACCTTATGACATGGAGGAAGATTTTCCAAAGCTTACCAAGGAAGAGCCAACACAGCAAGAAGATTCAAGCTCAGATGATGATACCATCAACCTTGAAGAGTTCAAGGCTTGGAAATCCAAAGGAAAGATGAAGATGAAGCAATTGGAGGACAAGGCAGAAACTTCCACTCAAGCTATGAGAAGATCTCAGAGAGAGAAGAAGAAACCTATCAGATTTGGGTATGACACATCACTTGTAACTAAACATTCTGTATACCTTGCAAAAGACTTGTTGAATGAAGAACCAGGTACCTATGAAGAAGCAATTACAAAGCCAGAATGGAGAGAAGCCATGGATGAGGAGATAGAAGCCCTCCAAGAGAGTGATACTTGGGACTTGGTACCCAAGAAAGATACTATGAAGGTAATAGGATCCAGATGGATCTACAAATTGAAGAAGAATTCAGATGGGACAATTAACAGGTACAAAGCTAGGTTGGTAGCCAAGGGTTTTGCACAAACCCAAGGCATTGATTATGAGGAGACATTTTCTCCTGTGGCCAAGATGCCAACTATCAGAGTTTTGGTGAGTGTAGCTGCATCCAAGAATTGGAACATGTACCAATTGGATGTGAAGAATGCATTCTTGAATGGATGGATATCTGAAGAAGTCTACATGTCACAACCACCTGGCTATGAAGATCCAAGAAAGGTACATTATGTTTGTAAATTGAAGAAGGCTCTGTATGGTTTGAAGCAGGCACCTAGAGCATGGAATTACAGATTGACCACCTACCTCCAAGACCAAGGATTTGTGATGAGCAAAGCAGACACTTCTCTATTCATAAAGAGAAGTAGTACAGAGGTAATCTACTTATGTGTCTATGTTGATGACATCATCATTACAGGTAATGATGTCAATGGGATTAGACATATCAAGGGTCAGATGATGAAAGAATTCAAGATTAGTGATCTTGGATTACTAAAATATTTTCTAGGTCTTGAATTGATCTACACAAACTCAGGTATATACATTACTCAAAAGAAGTATGTACAGGATATGGTCAAGAAGTTTGGCTTGCAGGATGCTAAGGTATCTACTACTCCAATGGAGGTTAATCAAAAGCTAAGTGCTCATGAAGGAGAAGAACTCAAAGACATTACAGGATATCAAAGTATTGTGGGTAGTTTGAACTATGCTACCTTGACAAGAATTGACATAGCATATGGAGTAAGTGTGCTTAGTCAATTCATGCACAAACCTAGAATACCTCACCTAGAGGCAGCAAAGAAGATCTTGAAGTACCTCAAGGGAACTCAAAGTCATGGTTTGTATTTTCCTTACACATCAGACATTGATATTAAAGTCTATTCAGATGCAGATTGGGCAGGATGCAAGGATGATAGGAGGAGCACCTCAGGGTACATTTGTTTTGCAGGAGATAAGCCTATCTCTTGGTCAGCTAAGAAGCAACCTACAGTGGCATTATCATCCACTGAAGCAGAGTATAGAGGACTTGCAAATGCTACTCAAGAAGCTATCTGGTTGAAGCTTCTATATACAGAGTTAGGTCTATTCACAAGACCACCTATTATATTTGGAGATAACACTAGCTCTCTTCACCTTGCAGCAAATCCAATTTATCATGCCAGAACCAAACACATAGAGGTTCATTACCACTATGTGAGAGAGAAATTGTTAAGTAAAGAGATTCAATTGACATATGTTTCTACTAATATGCAATGTGCAGATTTACTTACCAAGGCATTGGATGGAAACAAGCTAGGAAGATTCAAATCTATGATTGGATTGCAGGAAGTAATTGAAGAATGAAGAAGAAGACTTAAGCCAAAGTGTTTGGCTTGAGGGGGAGCTGTTGGTGCAAACAAGCCTACACACATTGGCTTGGACCCTTGGAAGATTAGCATGGATAAAGTTCTTTATCAAGGCATTACTTAAGGCAAAGCTCACATGAACATATGCTTATGTGTTTCTACTTCTTACCCCTTGTAAAAGTATAAGTGACTTGTCATTTGGGTGTAATCACTTTAAGTCACTTACCTACCACTAGAG
>CM035425.1:150688352-150690852 GCA_020310875.1 Ceratopteris richardii | reverse complement strand
TAAAGATTGAGACAAAACAAATAACTTTGAATCTCAAGATCTCAAGAAAACCTTCTATTTATGTCTTGACACGTGCTAGATCTTTTGCTCAGTATGACCAGCAGAGTAGGAATTGGAAAAATTCCTTTTAGGGGTATCTAAATAGCTTAGTAAGCTAACTATTCCAAGTGGAATAATGTAAAAAGATAAACTATGCAAATGAAATGTATCCAGAAGTGCTCCTCCTATCATCCTTGCATCCTGCCCAATCTGCATCTGAATAGATCTCGATATCAATATCTGAAGTGTAAGGGAAATACAAACCACGATTTTGTGTACCCTTGAGGTACTTCAAGATTCTCTTGGCAGCTTTTAAATTAGGTATCCTTGGCTTGTGCATAAACTGACTTAGTATCACCTTCATGGGCACTTAGTTTTAGGTTTACCTCCATTGGAGTGCTAGCAACTTTGGCATCCTGCAAATGAAACTTCTTCAACATATCATGTATGTATGTTTTCTGAGTAATGTATATTCCTGAGTTAGTATAGACTAACTCAAGCCCAAGAAAATACTTTAGTAGACCAAGATTATTGATCTTGAACTCCTTTATCATCTGACTTTTGATTTGTTTGATTCCATAACATCATTACCTGTAAGTATGATGTCATCCACATAAACACAAAGATATATTACCTCTGAATTACTTCTCTTGATGAATAGAGAAGTATCTGCCTTGCTCATGACAAAACCTTGGTCTTGGAGGTATGTAGTTAACCTGTAATTCCATGCCCTAGGTGCCTGCTTCAATCCATATAAGGCCTTTTTCAATTTGCAAACATATGTTACCTTCTTAGGGTCTTCATAGCCAGGAGATTGTGATATATATACTTCCTCTGAAATCCATCCATTCAAGAAAGCATTCTTGACATCCAATTGGTACATATTCCAATTTTTGATGAAGCCACACTTACCAACACTCTGATTGTTGGCATCTTGGCCACATGTGAGAATGTCTCTTCATAGTCAATGCCTTGGGTTTGTGCAAATCCCTTGGCTACCAATCTAGATTTGTACCTATTAATTGTGCCATCAGAATTTCTTCAAAGTTTATAGATCCATCTGGATCCTATTACCTTCATGGAGTCCTTCTTTGGTACTAACTCCCATGTATCACTTTCCTTAAGTGCTTCAATCTCCTCATCCATAGCTTCTTTCCATTCTGATTTGGTTATGACTTCTTCATATGATCCTGGTTCTTCAATTGACAAATCTTTGGCAAGGTAAACAGAATGTTTAGTAACAAGAGATGTATCATACCCATATCTGATAGGTTTTTTGCTCTCTCTTTGTGATCTTCTGATTGATTGAGTTGAGGATTCAGGTGTGTCTTCAAGTTTCTTCATCTTCATTTTGCCCTTGGACTTTCATGCCTTGAACTCTTCAAGGTTGATGGTGTCTTCATCATCTGAAGTTGAGTCTTCATTCTGAGTAGGTTTCTCCTTTGTAAGACTTGGAAACTCCTCTTCCAAGTCATAGGGTAGTTTAACTTTCCTGCATTCATTCTCATACCAAGAATCATTTTCATCAAACACAACATCTCTACTCACCATGAATCCCTTATTGGAAGGATTATAAAACCTATATCCTTTTTTATTCAAATCATATCCAATAAAGATGCACTTCTTAGCTTTAGGGTCTAGCTTACCTCTTATCTGAGAAGGGATGTGTACATATGCTACACACCCAAATATCCTGCAATGGTCTAGTGAGGGTCTCTTACCATGCCATGCTTCATAGGGTGTCATCCCATCAACGGACTTAGATGGTAACCTGTTTATGAGATAAGTGGCAGTAGAAACACTCTCTACCTATAGATAATTGGTAACTTTTTTTCATTCAACATAGACCTAGTTGTCTCAACAATTAGCCTATTTCTTCTCTCAGCTACCCCATTCTGTTCAGGAGTATACCTTGTGGTGATTTCTCTTTTGATACCTCTATCCTGCAAGAAGTTTTCAAATTCATTCGAGAAGTAATCACCTCCTCCATCTGACCTTAGCCTCTTCAAATTCTTTCCTGTCTGATTTTCAACAAGTGCAAGATATCTTTTAAAGCAATTGAACACCTCATCCTTGTGCTTCATGAAGTATAATACAGTCCACCTGCTATAATCATCACTAAAAGATACATAGTACCTTGATCTTGAGACTGAGGGGTCTTTGCTTGGTCCCCATACATCTGTGTGAACAAGTTCTAGGTAGTCTTCATGCATGTAGCCTTTCCTTGAGAAGGGTAACCTATGAGACTTCCCAAATTGACAAGCACTACATTTATATATCATGTGTTGTTTGGAAACATTGGATATTCCAATAACACATTGATCCCTGCATATCTGCTTCAAGGTTATTTCTCCTACATGCCCTAATCTTTTGTGCCAAATCTCAAGCTCTAAAAGTGTTTGATCTTTATAACTGTATAGTGCAATATTCTTTGTGTCTTCTAGCTCAAAAGTAAAAAGTA
>CM035425.1:150471481-150638981 GCA_020310875.1 Ceratopteris richardii | reverse complement strand
TTTAATCTCCAAAAGGTCCATGTGGAGCTTGATTTTACCCCAAACATCTTTCTCTTGACCATCGATGGTGTCAATCCTCTATGATTCAGTGTTTGGGGCATACATGGAGACAATAGTGAACTAGAAGGGGCCCCCAAAAGAAGCAGCTATCCAATCATATTTGAGGTCCGTGCAAGAGTTGACAAGTCTACCATACTAGAAATTATTTATTCCAATAGTTGTGCCACAAATCATACTCTTGAGGGGGCTCTTCCAAGGCATTTCCAATGGTTGTTCCCCTTATGAGTCATCTTCTGTGAGAAGGAATTTAGCATCTTTTTCGAGAGTGTCGATCCAATGATGGATCTCGCACTATCTGTGTTTTCTTCATTGCTAATTGTGAAACCATCCTCTTTACTAGTGGTATAGCCCTCTTGGTTTTCTTCTTTGTTGGTGGAAATCTCCACGGTTTTAACTTCCATGTCCACTTCATAAAGATTTCCTCTTGGGAAATGCAACTTGTTTTATGCAATAAGAGCAACAATATCCCTCAAAGAGTCATACAAGAGAAAAAGAAAGGTAGGGAAGCGCAACTTGGGACAAAATCTAGCATCCACTTAAACAAGCATAGGGTAGACCTCCAAACTTGTCATGTGCCCACATGGTGCTTGAAATGCCATGTTTGCATTCTCGAAGACCAAGAATAAGTGGTTTTCCAGCAAAAATTGACATTTGATCACAATCGAGCCACGGGGGAACCACTGATTGTGAAGCCAGAGCCACACAGACTGTAAGGGGGGGGGGGGCTTGGGCCAAACAGTTGACCGATAAGGCACGTTTTCAATAATTCTTCTTGCATTGCCACGATAAATTCTTTGGATAAAAATACCACCAGGGGAGGGACATCAGGAGGATTCTCGCCAGCCTTACCTAAAGCCAACAATGGCGGGGGGCCCTACATTGCTAACCACCAAGGATTGGAGCACTCTGGCCATAGAAGCCAAGATCAAGAAAATAAGGCCAAGAAAGAGAGAGAGAGAGAGAGAGAGAGAGAGAGAGAGAAAGAGAGAGAGAGAAGAACACTTCATATGTTCAAAACTTAGAAGCTATGAGTCTGATCTCTTCGTCAATTGAAGACACCTTTCCGTTCGCTAGGATGATGGAAGGGCGGATGCCTCAAAACAACCATTCTTGCTCACAAGAGAACAGATAGAAGACACAAAAGTGTGAATCCTAAGAGACAACACTTGACTCTAAGGCAAAATTGAGGAAGCTTATCCTTTACTTCAAGAGACTCAAAATCTTCTCAAAAACATATGTATGGCCACTAAAACGATACAATACCAACAAGAAGACACGTGAGGATACCTCTACCCGAGGGTGAAAGCAACCCCCTCAACAGGTGGTGATACAAAACCACAAAGGTAATACTACGCAGCTGCTACAGAGGCCACTGATAGGTTACGATAGCTAGGACTCAAGAAGCCATGCCACCTAGGCAAAATCTCTAAAATGCCGAAACGATACTACAATGGAGAGTGACAAAACGATACTACATTGGTTAGCGATATAATACAGGTACTACACCATGATACGATACAACCGCACCATTCAAAAGCTGACGATATGATCCTGGACAACTACTACACCGGCCATGATATGATACAGTCTGGCAATTTGATACAACCACCTAAATCCGAAACAATTCAGATGCCTAGAATGAACCAGAATGACACCACTTGTCAGCGATACCATACAGATGCCACACCGGCCACAATACAATACGAAACGATATAGAGAGAATGATACTGCTCCACCTCACTTGCAACAACTACCAACTACCCAACCCATGTAGTAGGCCCTATGACACTCACTAGCGTCGCTTCTCAACCCCTCGACCGAGACGGGAGAGAGAGAAGGCTAGCCCTATGACACTCACAATGACGACTTCAAGTTCTTTGTGCTTGAAATACCAACATGGTTTTTTTTTCGAGAGGAGGAAAAGTTTAGAATTAATGGAAGCGAGTATACAATGTACCGAGGGGCAAGATGTGCACCCCACCAACTAGCCGACAAACAGGTCAGAGATTACAAAGCATATGGAATCTCATGGGGGAGTATAGAAAGCATATGGAATCTCATGGGGGAGTATACAGATAACAAAAGAGATTTCCATCTAGTAAAGGGGTGGGAAGCTATCATCTCTTGCTTAGACTCAGAGTCGGATGGGGTCTCTTTAATGGCATATATGGATTCTAGTCCATCAAGATACAACTCTTTCTAAAGCTTGACAATAACAGTTTTCAGGTTCCATTTATGGTTAAATATAGACAGGTTTCTACATCTCCAGATTTGCCAAAGAATGATTCCTCTCCAAATGTGCCACAACACCAAGTCACTATCCACACAAGAACCAAGCAAAACTTACTGGCCAGTGAGGGGCCCTCTATTCATGAAAATAACAACCTTATTGATGAGGTGCAAAAATTGCTTGGCCAAGTCACATTCCACAAAGAGGTGGGGTAAATCCTCCACTCTCCTGCAATGTATACAGCCTCTTGCATTAGGTTTAAAATTCTGAATCCTCCTCCGAATCCAAAGACTAGTCTCGAGCATGAGCCATTGCAAGATGGAGTATGTGTTGCACTTGGGGAATGCCCATAGACATTTAAATCTGTATCTTCACTAGGAAGAAGACCAACTAACATTTCATCTCTTGTGATATCTCCTTGAGCTTCTCCACATTGCCTTTGTTCTTCTTGAAATTTAGGAGAATGACTTCAGTAACTTCTTCTGGCTTTTTTTTTGTTGTAACAATTCGTAAGCTTTAAACCCAACATCTCTTTCTTCTTCTTCAACGCTTGTTTACAACCAAAAGAAAGATTAGGCAAATCATCAAAAAACCTATTAGATTGCAAGCTGTCTTGCATCAGGAAGTTGGTCCAAGACAAAAAACTAGCCTTGAAACATTTATGCTCTTTTATGGCTAGGGGGTCTCCATTCCTGTGAGAGAGCCACCCCAACCAAGGAGATTCCTACAATATAAAATTCTTGTTAGACAATAATAAAGTGTCAGGCTGAAAGGTACTCTTCACCCTCATCCACACTTTCCACATCTTAGTGGAGAAAGAGCTCCCCACAGGACACAAAGTCTGTGGGGAAATCATGATGTTCGAGAGGCTAGAAGAAGTCCATGCCAGTTATTCAGGTCCTATTTGGGATTAATTCCATTAGGTCTAGCTCTATCTCCAAGAACCTTCCCAACCATGTAGCCCAATCTCTCCACCCAAGGATAGAACTCCACAAGAACTTCCGAGAATTCCACCCATATAGGGATTTTGGTGGGCTTGGAGCCTCTAGGGTTAAACCCAGGGAACCACTTGAAAAATGACATAGGGACACCCTTAATGAGCCATTGACCTTCAAAAATCACGTAAAGAGCGTTGTTGGCCTCCTCAAAGAAGAACAAGTAATAACCATTCGGAAGATATTGAACTTATTTGACAAACAAACCCCTGCTTTCCCAACATGTTTTAATCCATGTTTTTAGGAGTTTCGAGGGGGCGACAGGGACCATGGCAGAGGCCTATAACTACTCTTTCACATAACTGATTCTCCTAGTTCATGAAGGACTTACTATCTATAACTAGTGCTTCATCCTTATCAGCATCGTGCATGTCATCTAGAAGGATTCTATGTGGGTTATCAAGAATAATGTCCTTACCTTTATCCTCCAGTGGGCAAGCAGAAGATGAGGGCATACCTCGATCTCCTTGCATGAAGGACTGAGAAACCTGAAAATACTTCTATTGGCATGCACCCTCAAAGTAGGACATTTTTGAGTCTTGAGGACAGACCATTCAGTGACCTTTTCACCATCAGCTATTTGTGGTTGGGGCCGAAACCCAGAAGTTATTACCTCGTGATGTGGGAGAAGACCTTGGCGAGTGCATCATGAAGCACCATAGAAAACAAATGAGCAAATCCCTCCGCCCTTAGAGGGACGTAGGGGAGGGAGCTGAGGGCGATTCTAAGTCCTGCCCCTAGAGGGATACAGGGGAGGGAGCCGAGGGTGGGACTAAACCCTAGTCAAACATCGAAAGCCTATCGTCCATCACCAAGCAGAACCATCTTTCAATACCAACAGGGTTCCTCCGTCTAGCTCTCACAAAATTAAATCTTGATAGAGGCCCCAAAGGAGCTCTCATTGGTAAGAAGTGCGCTTCACTCGCTTGAAAAGGTTCGCCATCACTCACGAGTATGAATCCCCATAAATAAAGCATTTTTCTTTCCATCGGCCAGCTTCACTATGCTAAGTGCCTCCACTATCCGTAGGTGGTGAAGCGCACTGAGTCGCTGACACACCTGAGTACAAATGATGTCCGTGACTGCATCCAGTACATCTATTCAATTGCGTACACATTCAAGAAGAGCCCACACGAAAATGCATTCACGGCTGTATCCGCTGACTTCAGTCACCATTCGCGACTCGCGAGTCGCTCCTATGCGTGTTGAAATGCGCCGCGTACTCGGACACAGTGTTTTTTTTTTTTTTAAATAAAGGAAGTTCGGCCTTAGCGTAATCTCCCGGACTTTAATTATAATAAAGAAAAAAAGTTACAAGTGAATGGGACTAGTGTCCGTGGGACCTCCCAAATCCCACAATGCAGGGGAGGAGTATGGCAAGCTATAGGGCCTTACAAATGAGGCGGATAAAATTATCATCACCCTCATGTGGGACCCATTTGGGTTTCAACTTGTTGTTTTCGAGGAGATAAATACAGTGATGTCTAAACGGTGGCGATCTCTTGACTCGGGAGATTCTTTTACCTAGGAGAAACAAGGATTTCTCGATCGACCATTCCTTAAGAGTTTGGCCAAAATTGACAGCACATCGCTCCCTCCAAATCTTCCAGAGAGTCTCACCTCTGATGGCATTCCACAGCCTCAATGAGCAACCGATCGCCTCACCCAACATCACTTGTTGCCAGTTGATTTGGTTCGTGAGTCTCAATACTCGGGTCACGTGATGCCAGATAACACGGGACTTGGGGCAGTCGAAGAACATGTGAGCTAAATCTTCGATGCACCGATGGCAATGCTTGCACCATGGCGGCACACCACATATTTTGTTAGCCCTTGCATTGGTCCAGATACCTTTATGCAAGATCTGCCACATGAGAACGGACTTTTTGACCTCAATTAGGGGGTGCCAAATAGACATGAATTTTAGCTCCCACCGAAGTTTGGTCCAAGAAAGGCACCATCTCTTGTTAAGGGTGTGGTGAACATCTAAATCCTCTTTGAAGTTGGGGATTCAGGATAGCTTCTTACCATTGCTCCATTTGAGGCCCTCCAAGCAAGGAAGATCTTGACCATAAAGAAGGTGGGTAGTTGAGCGGTCCCATGCTAAACACCTGCTTTGAAGAAGAGTCCATTCCTCAAAGGTAACTCTAAGTCTCGGATCCAATTCTTTGAACCTAATCCTCGGACACAGTGTTTAAATTTGATGCCCAAAATGGGCATCAAAGGGGGGTTTGGGCATCAAAGGATGCCCATGTTCAAGACCCGTGCATCCCCGATTATATATATATATATATATATATATATATATATATATATATATATATATATATATATATATATATATATATATATATATATATATATATACACTAAAGAGGATTACTTTTTTATTATCAATTGCTTGTTGAATAATATCACAATCCGTGGCACACATCGGTTGTTATTTATTGAAAATGAAGTCAATGCTTTATATTTATGTTGATATGATTTATAATCTAAGTTATAGGTTTTTCTAGGTGTGATATGATGAGAATGGATGAATAGTTATTTGTTAACATCTTTCTTAAACACTCCCCATTTTTATCGAATCAAAGAGTGCCCAAAATAGCTTTAAAGACATTTTTTTGCATCAAAATGCTACTAAAAATTGCAGCTTGAAGTGCCTCACAGTTGTCAATTGAAAGGTTGCAACCTTAAAAAATGAAACTAGTTTACATACAACCGAAGCATGCTTAATCAACCGTTTGAAGCATGCTTAATCAACCATCTTGTGTAAGAAATCAAGATAATGTTCTAACTTCTATCCCATACATGAGAAGCATGCTTTTGAATGTTGTTTAGGGATGCCCACTTTTATCCCTAAGGCATCCCTCAAATTTTGGTGATGCACAAGGCCGGGCATCAAATTTAAGCACTGCTCTGACATCGTCACATCGCCCTCGTTCCATGCTTGTACACTGTAATCAATGCCCCACTCTTACAAGGATAGCACACGTGAGCAGTTAGAACACATGTCCAACTCTATCTGTCGCTTTCACTCTGTTTCTCAAGGTGGCGAATCGCGATTAAGGCGAAACCCAGCGAATTGCAAGTACTTCATATTGTGCTGCCTCGATCCATGCTTCTGGTCGTAAAACTGTGCTACCTTGCAATAGCACACGTAAAACTGCATTCATGACTCCACTCAAAACCGCTAGAACTGTGCACGTAAGGACTCGTGATTGGTGAAAACTCTGATAGAAAGGTAGAACAATGGCTGCAAGCGTCAGGAACAGAAGCGCTGAACACGTAGCGGGACGAATATCTACTAGACTACTTGTTCGCGAATCTTCGAGTTAGAAACGACAAGGGGAAGGAGCCAAGTTTCTGATTACATTCACTTGGATTATTACAATTTACAAGTACACATAGATTTACAGAGAGCAACAGTGGTCTCAACTTCTACACTTAGATTTCCATTCTTTTATCTCTGTGCTTGTACGTGGTGAAGACGATGAGTACTCGGAGATCGCATCCGTTGCAAAACAAAACTGGCAAAGCTTCAAATGGGTAGCGTCAATAAGGGATTGAATCTACGACACTTTTCTTCACTTAAGGGTGCATGTGATGGACCCCAATCCTTTGTGTCCTTGGCTAAATAGCGTTTTCCCCGACCTTCTGGGTCAGTTAAAGATTGGGACGTTAAGTTGGTTGCATTCATTTTCGGTAAGCCGCTTAGTTGGTGCTTGTTAGGGTAATGCAAAGGGACTTGATTCATTGCATTTGTAATGTACCTAAGATTATAGTTTGGCTCCCTTGGAAATTCTTCACTCAGCGAAACACCATTCTATCTTTTGAAAACGGTTTCTTGCTAAGCCTAAAAGCCTTTGACCATTCAACAAATATTGCTCATAGTCAACCTTCTCTTTTTTTTTCACCACTTAATGAATTACACGTCCTCATTTGCGGGATACTAGAGATACTAAATGCATTGATAACACTAGTTTGTTGGACATCAGGATCTCAGAAACCCTTATCTCATTCATTGTACATAATTCCTTTGGAACTCGTACTTAATATTCATAATTTGGCCTTTCTAGTGTTAGCCAATTGTTTGGCTCTATTTTGTGGCATAATGGGTTGCAAAAACATTAGCTCATTTAAATACCTCTACTTTGTAAAATATGAGAAAATAGTAGGTACAACACCGACGGATTCAAGAATAGAATATCCCATCATTATAGCAATATTTATTTCAATAATATGCCAATTGTATGCCCCGATTTTGTGGGAGAAAATAGGTGTCCCAATTATTAAGTCATTGAAGTTTCCCAATTTTGTGAGATAAGTGCAAGAATGATTGCATCAAAAGTTTTTCTTTATTTTCATAGTAACAAATTTTTATAATTAAATGATATAGAAAGTAATTGTAGGAAAAACAATTTAACACAACAAAATTCACCAATATCTAGTGATAGTACTCATAGAGTAAAGATATTATGAATCTAATAGAAAAATCTATTGTAGCATGTAAAATACAATAGTAACATGAAAAATCCATATGTTTCTACAAATTGCACTTCAATAGACATTTGGACTGAATGACAATCATCGAATCATGAAACGTAATGTTTCTAGAGCATACACAAATGTAGAACTTCACTGGAGGGTAGTTAGTCAATAGTGAAGGAACCATTTCATAGATAGATAGATAGATAGATAGATAGATAGATAGATAGATAGATAGATAGATAGATAGATAGATTGATAGATAGATAGATAGATAGATAGATAGATAGATAGATAGATAGATAGATAGATAGATAGATAGATAGATAGATAGATAGATAGATAGATAGATAGATAGATAGATAGATAGATAGATAGATAGATAGATAGATAGATAGATAGATAGATAGATAGATAGATAGATAGATAGATAGGTAGGTAGGTAGATAGATAGATAGATAGATAGATAGATAGATAGATAGATAGATAGATAGATAGATAGATAGATAGATAGGTAGGTAGGTAGGTAGGTAGGTAGATAGATAGATAGATAGATAGATAGATAGATAGATAGATAGATAGATAGATAGATAGATAGATAGATAGATAGATAGATAGATAGATAGATAGATAGATAGATAGATAGATAGATAGATAGATAGATAGATAGATAGATAGATAGATAGATAGGTTGTTAGATCAATCTGACATGAGGTACCCTTAGCTGAATAGAAGAAATTCCAAGGAACATAAAGTTTATTTGAAGCCAAAAGTATTTCCTTCTAAAGCGGATAAAGTAGAGCCCTAACCCCCTATGATCCATCTAGCTAGAGGTCCACAATGTAGCCAAAAATTGGGAATTCTCACAACTCAAGGATGTTGATATATTTTGGTAGTGATGTGTTTAAACACACTTAGGACCATCAGGGCACTTTTTTCCTTCTTTATTAGGTTTGTTTTCCTCTGGCTTCTATATATGCCTATAACCCTAATGGGTCACTCATCTTTGTACATTCAATTGGTAATTCATTTAGTGTTGCATTGTGCTCCAAGCTTCTTCTTCTTCCTTGTTTTGTTCACATGCTTCCACAAGCCTGAAACTCAAACAATTGGTATCAGGGAAGGTCTCTACTTCATCTAGGGCGTGATCAACACCCCTCCAATCACAAACTCAAAATCCCACAAAAATTGGTGAGCATACTCAAGGCCATTAGGAGTTCAAAATGTCTCCACTTGTGTTGTCATTTTTTTATCTTAGCTCATTTGGGCCTTCGAATGCACTATTGCAATGCTATGAAGGAAGTTTTGATATTTTGTGTCAAACATATATATAGGTTTTGGTTCACTAGTACAATCATCTCGAAGTTTGCTACAAGTTTAGTGGAGATCGACAAGGTAGCTGTGTTCAAGTTTTTGAGATGTAGTTATTTTTCTTCATCTTGGTATTTAGTTAGTGGCCATGGCTAAAAGCAATGATGTATTCCTTATGTTGGCTATTGAGGAGAAGTTGGATGGTACTAATTACCCATTATGGGCATATATGATGCATCATGTACTGGTGGCAAATGGTATGGAATGTTGTACAGGGTATTGAAAATGCACTGGTACACCTATGAATACATTGATTGAAGATGATGCAGTTAGCATTGAAGATGATGATCTTCAAATTCCTCTTCGTGTTGTGGTTCTGTTGCACATACTATAGAGAAACTTTGTTGGGATGGAAGAGATGCTTTGGCACATGCATTGATAGCCTTTTCTATCAAGCCTACCATTATCCCTCATATTCCCTCTTGCTAGATAGCAAAGGATGTTTGGTATACACTTAAAACCTTATAACAAGAAAGAAATGAGACTCGTGTTAATTACCTCCAAAAAGAGCTAGAGAATGAGCACATGAAGGAAGGACATTCCATGCATAGTTTTTTTTGACAAAGATCAAAGATTTTCAAGAGCATTTGATTTCTACTCATGAAATTTTTCCATATTCATATGAGAGTTTTGCTTCTACCCTTTGGTTGATGATGAAAGGCAATCTTTGAGGATTTAGTCCTTGTTTTGTTGCACAAAGATCAATCTTGGAAGAACATGTGCATTATGTGTGTTGCAGATCAATCTTTCTTAGCTATTCGAAAGGAAAAGGTAAATGGAGCTCATGTACTAGTAAGCAAAAATCCACTAATAATTCATAGTCAAAGAAGGAAGACAAAGGTGACAAGAAAATAGAAAAGTTGAAATAGTTTTGCAAATACTATAAAGGAAATGATGATTTCATAAAGATTTGTCCAAAACTAGTTGCAAAAGAAGCAAAGAAGAAAGAGTCTACAATGGTTGTTGCAGAGGCCTCTACACCTAAAACAAATTCTGCTAATGTTGTGTAGAATAAAAAATGGGTGTTTACTACTCTCTGGAGCTATGACCCATCTTCTCGTAACCAATGTATGTCTACATTAGACTCAAATGTTTGGCACTTTGATACTAGGGGAAACCAAACCTATTACCTCATAGTGCAACTTCCACAATTCACTTGTGCCTACCCCTACAGGGAATACTATCACACATATTAATAACTTCTCTTATCCTATAATGGGAGTTGGTAAGGTCGTTGTGATTACTACTGAAGGTAGTTCTTTCATGTTGTCAAATTCTTTCTATGTACTAGGGATTAAGGAAAATATGTCCTACGGATCAGAAATGACCATTTTATTATTGCTTCTGGCATTTTATGTCCTAGGCTATATTAGCTCATAAACTATGCAAAATCTGTGAATGATTGAGCATGTGTAGTTCAAGATTCTCAAGCTATCTTTGATGCAAAGCTTTGGCGCGCATGCTTTGATAATCTCCTCTTTGCCCAAACTTGAAGCACATTGTAAACATGTCTATGAAGCCTATATTTTGGGCAAAATGCAGCATTCTTCCTTCCCTACATATGGTTTAGTTAGAGCTCCTCATAAATTGTAGCTTGTTCATAGTGATCTCTATGGTCCTATGTAGACACCTTTTGGGAGCTATCATTACTTCGTGACTTTTATTGATGATTTTCTAGGCATGCATGGTTGAATCCATTGAAATCAAAGTAGAAAGTGATTATGTGCTTCAAGACGTTTCTAGTTATGACTTAAAATTCTATAAACATGTACATTGGGCTCCCTCCATTTTGATCGAGGGGAATATGTGTTTTTTTATTTTAATGCATTCTTGGCTGAACATGGGATCAATATATAGTGTTGTATAAACCTTCGGAAATGGATTTGCAAAATGAAAGAATAGGTCTCTCATGGAGATGCTGAGGTCTATGGTCAAAAGCCTGGCTTCACCACATAGCTTCTAGCTTAAGGTTATTATGTGTGCAGCACATATACTTAGCATTTGTCCCATCAAAGCACTATAATCCATCACTCCATATGAGACTCGGCATGGTTGCAAACCATCTGTTGCTCATATTCACATCTTTGGTTTTTTGGCATATGCATTAATGATTAAACACCAATGTAGGAAATTTGATGATAAAATAGTGAAACGTATTTTGGTTGGGTATAGTTCTGAAAGCAAAGTCTATGATATGTATTATCCACTAAATAAATGCATTTTGGTTACCCGTGATTTTGTTTTGTGGAAGATGGAATTCAACCACTAGTTTCATGTACTTAGGAGACTTTTGTTAGCTCCAAAGGTGTGTATGGTACTTTTCTACCTCTTTTTACAAGTTGATACTCAAGTGATGACCCAAATGAGGCAATTTCACAGCCTTTACTAGTTCTACATTATGATGCACATCATTCCTTTTTTTATGCAGATTTACATGATGCACTTGTTGATGAGAGGGCTCATATAGAAGACAAAAAAATTTGCCTAAATGTTAGGTGTAGACTTTGTGAGATAACAAATTAGATGCACCTCTATCATATTGTACTTGTTTAGCATCTCATAGTGTCTCTTTTGCATCATATTACTATGCAATGGATGCCTCTAGTCTTTTTGATGAGAATGAGCGAATTTCTTTTGATGAAGCACATAATTCAGAAAATTGCATGGCTGCTATGCAATTAGAATGTGATGCCATTATGAAAAATGATTCTTGGCCTTTATGTGATTTTCCTCCAAGAAAAAGGAACATTGGCACATAATGAGTATATAAGCTCAAGTGTAAACCTAATGGAATAGTTGACAACTATAAGGGTAGGCTTGTTACAAAAGGTTATGCTCAAGAGAGGGGCATTGATTTTGATGAGACCTTTACACCCACTTCTTGAATGACTAGTGTTCCTAGCATCTGTGCATTTGAAGCTCATCATTCTTGGAATGTACATGAGTAAGACATTTAAAATTGCATTTTTGAATGGTGAATTACATGAAGAAGTGTATGTATTTGGACTCCACAATTTTATGCACAAAGGGCTTGAAAACAAAGTGTGAATGTTGAAAAATGCATTATATGAATTAAAGCAAGAACCACATGCTTGGTATGAAAAATTACATGGCTACTTGATTGCACATGGTTTCGTGAACATTCCAATTGAAAGGACCTTATATGTTAAGCATGTAGATGATTTACTTCTGATCATTATTGTGTACGTTGATGTCATACTACTAACCAATCCAAATTAATAGAATATTTTTGAATTTAAGGCTGATTCGCATGTCTCTTTTGAGATGTCAAATTTGGGGCATTTCCATCATTATTTAGGCATTGAGTTTATGCAAGCTAATAGGGGAACAACTTTCTGTCAAAAAAACGAATTGACACATTATTGCAACATTTCAGCCTTGAAGATTGAAAATCTATTACCACTCATATGGAAACAAGCGTAGGGTTGAGTCTTCATGATGCTGGAGATGCATTTGATGTTCTATGCGCATGATGTTCTATGTTTGATGTCTCTCAGATGAGCCGGTTTATGCATTACCCAGGTCTGAAGCATTGGTAAGCGAATAAGTGCATCTTTCACTACTTGAGTGGTACCTGGCTACTTGGATTGTTTTATCCTGAGGAGGAATCACTACAACTTTATTTACATGCTTTTTGAGACCCTGATTGAGCTCCTCTCCATGATAGTCATGTGTCCACAAGTGATATTTGCTTCATTCTTTGTAGCTCATACATAGCTAGGTTGGGCAAGAAGTAGCCTATTGTGGCCACTTCTAGACGTTGTGATGCTTAGTAGCGGGAAACTTTCAGAATGACTCTTGAGTGTGTGTGGGGCTCAAATGTCATTTGGCTAATTTTGGTGTTGATTAGTCTTCTACCAAACCATCTTCACTTATAGTTAGAGCACACTGGAAGTTGCAAGGAACCCTATTTTCAATGCTAGCACAAATCACATTGAGATGCATTATCATTATGTCAAGGAGAGGTTCTCTACTTGAGATATGAGTTTGACATATGTGCCCATTGCAAGAGACTAACAATTAGGACCACCATGTGCTAGAGAGATGACTCTCCTCCCAACCTTATGCCTATATATATATATATATATATATATATATATATATATATATATATATATATATATATATATATATATATATATATATATATATATATATATATATATATATATATATATATATATATAGCTGCTCGAATGAATGAGGGCCACAAATATAACTCGAGTCCACAAGTGCATGTGCAATCTCCTCCACTTCTTTCATATCTTCCACTAGAGTCTACTAGTGGTTGGAGTGATCTTGACCATTGCTTTAGTCCCTTTCACTAGAGTCCACTAATGGTAGGTGTACTTGCCACTCAAGTTAAGTTTCACTAGACTCAAGTTAGTTCCCCTTAACTTGAGTTAGAAGGCTCTAGAGCTCCTTGGGCAAGACTCTCTCCCCATGCTCCCCATGTGGGTTGAACCCAAGACCTCCTCCTTCACAACCTGGAGACTTAACACTAGGCTAAGTGGATCACTTTTTTAAGAGAGCACATAAAATTATGCATAAGTTGTCTCGAGATCTTTGGCCATACCCACAAGTGATGAAATAGTGTGCTATTTTAGATATGTCTGAACCATTCTGACCCTTAGATCATAGACTTACCTTATTAGATTCTTCCCCCCTTGGGAAGATTTTCATCCTCGAAAATAAAGCCATATCTAATAACTATAGGCAACCCCCGAGCCTCATGCTTTTAAACCTGAAGAACATGGTCATGTTCTAAAACTAGAAGAACATGTCTCATCTTTATGGTGGGATCCATGCCCAAATGATACAAAACACTATTTTTCTTTGTAATTTGATGAACTCGTCAAAGTACAAAGTTGTGAATGAGCAATAAGCGTGGATCAGATAATATCCCTATCCACTTCACTGTTTCTTGATGTGCAATCTAGGCACAAACATATGAAACGCATGGATTCTTATCCCTCGCAAGACTTTGAGAACTCTTGATTCCTATGAATTTGATTTGGATAACTTGAAGTTTGGTTGTCCCAAACAACGAACTTGGATGTTTGAACTCTGGTTTAATTTCAAGAGACTAACACTTACGACCACCACAGGCTAGAAAGATGACTCTTCTCCCAACCTTATGCGTGTATATATAAGTGCTCGAATCAACGAGGACCACAAATGTAACTAGAGTCAACAAGTGCATGTGCAATCTCCTCCACTCCTTCCATATCTTACACTAAAGTTTACTAGTGGAGTGATCTTGACCACTGCTTTAGTATCTTCTACTGGAATCCACTAGTGGTAGGTGTAGTGGTAGGTGTACTCACCACTCAAGTCATATTTTATTGGGCTCAAGTTAACTCATCTTAACTTGAGTTAGAAGGCTCTAGAGATCCTTGGGCAAAACTCTCTCCCCATGCTCCCCATGGGGTTGAATCAAAGACCTCCTCCTTCAAAACCTTGAGACTTAACCACTAGGCTAAGTGGATCACTTTTTTAAGAGAGTACATGGAACTATTCTTAAGTCTAGTCTCGAGATCTTTGGCCATACACACGAGTGACCAAAGAGTGTCCCATTTTAGATTTGTCTGAACCGGCCTGAACCTTAGATCATAGAATTACCTTATTACATTCTTCCACCCATGGGGAAGATTTTTTTCCATCAAAATAAAGCTATATATAATAACCATAGGCAATCCCCGAGCCTCCTGTTCTTAAATCGGAAGAACATGGTCATGTTTTAAAACTAGAAGAACATGTCTCATCTCTGTGGTGGGATCCCTGCCCAAATGATTCAAACACTATCTTGCTTTTTAACTTGATGAACTCATCAAAGTACAAAGTTGTGAATGAATAATAAGGGTGGATCTAAAAATATCCATATCCACCTCATTGTTTCTCGATGTGCAATCTAGGCACAAACATATGAAATAGATGGATTCTTATCCCTTGCAAGACTTTGGAAACTCTTGATTCATATGAATTTTATTTGGATAACTTGAAGTTTGGTTGTCCCAAACAACAAACTTGGATGTTTGAACTATGGTTTACTTTCAAGAGACTAACAATTACGACCACCACGTGCTAGAGAGATTACTCTCCACCCAACCTTATGCTTGTATATATAGCTACTGGAATCAACGAGGACCACAAATGTAACTAGAGTCCACAAGTGCATGTGCAGTCTCCTCCACTCCTTTCATATCTTCCACTGGAGTCTAATAGTGGTTGAAGTGATCTTGATCACTGCTTTAGTACTTTCCACTAGAGTCCACTAGTGGTAGATGTACTCATCAATCAAGTTAATGTTCACTAGACTCAAGTTAACTCAACTTAACTTGATTTATAAGGCTCTACAGCTCCATACTCTTACAAGATCTCATAGATAGTTAAATAGTTAGATGGATATGTAGATAGATAGATAGATAGATAGATAGATAGATAGATAGATAGATAGATAGATAGATAGATAGATAGATAGATAGATAGATAGATAGATGGATAGATAGATAGATAGATAGATGGATAGATAGATAGATAGATAGATAGATAGATAGATGGATAGATAGGTAGATAGATAGAAAGGTAGATAGATAGATAGATAGATAGATAGATAGATAGATAGATAGATAGATAGATAGATAGATAGATAGATAGATAGATAGATAGATAGATAGATAGATAGATAGATAGATAGATAGATAGATAGATAGATAGATAGATAGATAGATAGACATATAGATAGATAGATGGATAGATAGATAGACAGATAGATAGATAGATGCTTTTATGAATGGTATTTTGTCTTTATGTGATTTGCCTCCTCGCAAGAAGGCCATTGGCACTAAGTAGGTATAAAAGCTGAAGTGTAAGCATGATGAAATAGTTGGCAAGTATAACGCTAGACTTGTTGCAAAAGGTTATGCTCAAGAAAGGGCACTGATTTTGATGAGACTTTTGCTCCCATGTGTCGAATGACTATTTTTCATAGCATCTGTGTACTTGCATCTCATCATGGTTGGAATGTACATCAGTTGGACATTAAAACTACATTTTTTTAATGTTGACTTACATGAAGAAGTGTCTGTTTTTCAGCCCCATGGTCTTATATAGAAAGGGCAGGAAAACAAATTCTAGAGGTTGAAAAGGGCATCATATGGTTTGAAGCAACCACCACATGCTTGGTATGAAAAGATACATGCCTACTTGATTGCACACGATTTTGAGAAGAGTCCAACTGAGAGCACCTTATATGTTAAGCATGCAAGTAATGTGCTTCTGATCATTGGTGTCGATGTTGATGACATTTTGCTCATGATGAAAATAATTCATGGTTTGAAGATGATTGCAAGAAATTCAAGTTACCATCTGATTTGGAAAATGATTTTCCAAACCTTTCTCAAGAAGATCAACACTTAGCAAAAGATATCAACTCAAAGGATGAAGAACAGATTGACTTCAAGGCTTGGAAGTCAAGAGGCAAGATGAAACTTGTTGTCAGGATCTTGCTCACGCGCATACAGAGATTACGGATGTTGAAAACACACAAACAAATAGAAGCAACCCTGGAGACGAGACAGAACGTAGTATTGGGTGCAATCTCCCCCCATGCACTCTGTTTTGACAGTCCACAGAGTGCATGTATTTATAGGACTTTTTTATTACGTCGAAAAGAGTGGTTACATGAGAGCGGCTTCAAAAAGCAGGCGTGAAACTAAAAGTTGGTAACTTTTACAGAAAGCCATTGCTTTCAATAACAGAAACTACGGTCTACAACAACCCTTATTCTAACCATTACTTTTCTAACAATAGAACCTTCTACGCAGGTTTATTTACAAGCTAAATAATAATTATTCGGATTATTGATATCCTCCCTTTCACGCCTTGCACGCTCCTCACGAACCTTCAGCTGCTATATCAGAAACATCAGACACACATTAACAGGATCTTGCTCACGCGCATACAGAGATTACGGATGCTGAAAACACACAGACAAATAGACGCAACAAGAGACGAGACAGAATGCAGTATTGGGTGCAATCTCCCCCATGCACTCTGTTTCGACAGTCCAGAGAGTGCATGTATTTATAGGACTTTTTTATTACGTCAAAAAGAGTGGTTACATGAGAGCAGCTTCAAAAAAGCAGGTGTGAAACTAAAAGTTGGTAACTTTTACAGAAAGCTATTGCTTTCAATAACAGAAACTGCGGTCTACAACGACCCTTATTCTAACCATTAGTTTTCTAACAATAGAACCTTCTATGCAGGTTTATTTACAAGCTAAATAATAATTATTCAGATTATTGATATCCTCCCTTTCACGCCTTGCATGCTCCTCACGAACCTTCAGTTGCTATATCAGAAACATCAGACACACATTAATACATTAATAATATAACACTTTAACAATGCAATGTTCAATAATATACAACAAAACTCAAGCAATTCGAAGACATACCAGAGTCTTCAAATCAAGCACTAAGGAGATGACAAAGAGAAATCAAAAAGCCCATAAGGTATGGATATGATACATTATTAGTCAACAACCATTCTGTGTATATCACTAAAAACTCTATGGTAGAAAAGCCTTCTTCATTTGAAGAAGCTAGGAAGAAGAAAGAATGGAGAGAAGCCATGCAAGAAGAAGTAGAAGCACTTCAGGAAAACCATACTTGGGATCTAGTTCCCAAGAAGCCATGGATGAAGTTAATTGGATCCAAGGGGATATACAAAATTAAAAAGAACTCAAATGACTCTATAAACAAGTACAAGGCAAGGTTGGTGGCAAATGGATTTGACCAAACTCATGGAGTGTACTCTGAAGAAACTTTTTCACTTGTAGCAAAGATGCCAACAATTAGGGTTTTGGTAAGTGCTACTGGTTCTAAAAATTGGAATCTATATCAGTTATATGTCAAGAATGCATTCTTAAATGGATGGATATCAGAAGAAGTGTATATGGCACAATTACCAGGTTTTGATGATGAAGATAAAAAAGGTTATGTATGCAAGCTAACAAAGGCACTCTATGGTCTCAAGCAAGCTCCTAGAGCTTGGAACCATAGGCTAGTTACTTATTTGCAGGATCAAGTGTTTGTGGCAAGCAAGGTAGATTCTTCTTTATTTGTTAAGAAGAACAAATCAGAGGTTATCTACTTATGTGTCGATGTAGATGACATCATTATTACAGAGAGTGATACTAATGGCATGAAGCATGTCAAGGATCAACTAATGGAAGAATTTAAAATCAGTGATCTTGGTTTATTAACCTACTTTCTTGGCTTAGAGCTTGTAAACACAGATTTTGGTGTATTTATAACATAAAGAAAGTACATACATGATATGTTGGTAACATTCACGATGGAGAACACTAACATTGTAGGTACTCCTATGGAACTCAACCATAAAATGAGTTCTCATGAAGGTGAACTACTTGATGATGCTATAGGTTATCAACAATTAGTGGGAAGTCTCAATTATGCTACTCTAACAAGAGTAGACATTCCTTATGGAGTAAGCACGCTGAGTCAGTTGATGCATGCACCAAGGAAACCTAATATGGAAAAGGGTGCTTAAGTATCCAAAGGGTACAAAAACTGAAGGGTTGTTCTATCCCTTTACTTCTATCATAGATATAAAGATGTATTCAGATCCAGATTGGGCTTCCTCCAAGGATGATAGGAGGAGCACTTCACGGTACCTATCCCTTGCAGGTTCAAAGCTTATATCATGTTCATCTAAGAAGCAACCAAGTATGGCCTTATCTTCCATAGAAGCAGAATATAGAGGTTTGGTAAGTGCAACTCAAGAAGCTATGTGGCTTAAGAAACTATATGCACATTTGGAAATACACTCTTACACTCCAATAATCTTTGGAGACAACACTAGCTCACTTCATTTGGCTACTAACCTTGTATATCATGCGATGACTAAGCACATTTAAGTGCACTATCATTATGTAAGGGATAAATTGCTTAGCAAGGATATCCAGCTATCCTATATATTAACTCATTTACAATGTGCAGATATACTCACACTACAAGAAATAGGGGAGCGTAGCGACACCCCCGAATTGAAAAAAAAATGGGCACCATCGCTTATGCGATGCTGGCGTGGCATAAGCGACGGTGCTGGTTTTGAAATTTTTTTCCCGGGCATTCGTCGCATAAGCGATGCTAGCGTCGCTTACGCGATGCTAAATTACAGCATCGCAAATACCGTCGCTAACTAGTGACGTGATTTGCAATGTTGGCAAACTGAACCGCGTCGCATATGCGACGCTCTAGAATGTAAAAACAAAATTCCATTTCTCCCGGAACATTTGTGCCGGGATTTGGATGCGAGAGCAAGAAGAGACCGAGAGAGAGAGAGAGAGGGAGAGAGAGAGATGCATCTAGTTGAAGCAAGGTATGCACACACACACACACTTAGAGACACATACATATGCATACACACAAACACACACACATACACATAGAGACACACACACACATACACACACAACACTGAGTCACAACAAAGGAGAACAAAGACATGTTCCCTATTCCTTTTTACCTAAAGACCATGATATCAAGCAATAAAGTGGGCATTTTACAATATCTAGAAAGCATCACTTGTTCTTGCTTGTAAATATTGTCATTAGAAGCTTGATCTCGTATCCCAAGTAGTCAAGATAGATATAATAAAATACTTTGTGCCATGAAAACTAGTTGTTTAGCATGATCAAGAATCCCACATCATGATCTTTGACAAGAGATTAGAGTTGAAGGTACAAGTAAGAGTTCGGGAAGCTCCTTCATTACATCTATAACCTCAACAAGCACATATTATAGCTGATTAAAAGCTACTTGAAAATCAGAGTACATGTGTTGCAAAAATCGGAACATTTTAACAAGGCAATTAAGATCATCCCCTTTGTATAGTTAAGATCGTCATTGAATGCTGGGCCATATTCACAGAATATGAAATAAATTTCACAAAAGCATTCCCAAGAGAAGATTATAATCAACAAAATTATACTAAGAAACATTCACACATTCATCAGGGAAATGCTCAAGATAAGTCAAGCTGAACACAAAGTGGAAGCAGAACTCGACATTATATTTCTATTAAAATGATGTTTTACATTTCATGTGTTTTACAAGAGTAATATGAATCTACAATAGAAGCTGATCATAGCTTTCCTCAGGCTCAAGCATAATGGGATCCTCTGGAACATTAGAACACATCTCCAGCCTCTCTTGCTCCAAGATTGGCTCTTCAGGGTCAGCCATGTCCCCCGGTTCATCTGCAAGTGGGGGAACAGACTCCCTTGAAGCCGGTTGGAATCTCTCCATGTCTGCAATGTGCTTCCTTCCAACCTCTTGGTCTTCATCTGGGCATTCATTCAGCCCATTGATTCTCATTCTAATGAAGCTCACTTGAGCATCATCCTTCTCCACAGCTATGCAGTCCCTGAACATCTTTAAGGAGCAAGCCAGAGTCATTCCTGAAACACCAGAAAACCACTTAGAGGCCAATCAACATGATGACTAATGAAAATTGTTAAAATTGAAATTACCTGTGCCCGAAAAAAGGTCTAGGACCCAATCATCATCATTGGAGAATAGTTGAAGCAATCTCATTATGAGCTTTTGTGGCTTCTGATAGGGGTTAACCAATGTCCTGTCCCTAACTACATGACGAAGTTTCTTGGTAACAGCTAGGAACATGAGCACATTTGAGATCCCATTCTCATTGCAATGCTCCCTGACTCTCCTTTTGCTTACTTCATCATAATAGCCAACTGTAATGCATTCAGTGGAGCTCACAAACCTATGCAAAGGAGTGTGATTGACGTTTGTCTTCACCCTGCCAACAAGAACTATAAGTGACAGAGAGCATCATTAAAGCCATGGAGATAGAAAGAAGATTACTTACCACGTGAGACACTCCACAACATGACATCATGCCTTCAGAGCAGTTGAAACAGAGAAAGACTGGTCTCTGCTATGGAAAATTACTATCCTCCAAAGAGGAGACATAGTCAACTCTGCAAAAACAGTGACCATCTTCCAAATCTGAGGGTGTTTGAAGGATTCATCATCATTAACTGATCCCAACATCCTAAATCCATAGGGTATGTCTTTTATGAGAAGGGAGAAATGCTTTCTAGGCACAACACAACAAATGTTATTTACATCACTACAGAATACATTGTAATATACAGGCCTAAGGGGGTCTAGGGGATTGGAGAAACATTTCAGATTAGGTTCATCATCAAAATCAATCTCCTTGGCTTTCACTCTAGATTTCTCATGCCTTGCTCTTCGAATGTGAGCCAAGAATGCAGGGGGAAATCATCTAGTAGCTCTGCAGACTTACTTATCTTTGGTTTTTGCAGAATAGAGTGGAAAGACAATTAAATGAGCTCTTCAATACAGCAAACAAAACATAAGGAATCGATGCATGGCATCGATTTCGTGTGTGGGTAGATGCCAGGCATCGACTTTCTACTGAAAGTCAATGCCTGGCATCGACTTTGGGACATAACTCGATGAGGCTGGCATCGACTTTGGGACATAAGTCGATGCCTGGCATCGACTTATGCCACGAGGTCAATGCCAGTCATTGACTTATGCCAAGAGGTTGATGCCAGGCATCGAATTTTGGTAGCAGGTCGATGCCAGGCATCGAATTTAGCAGTAAGTCGATGCCAGGCATCAAATTCCTACTAAAAGTCTGGCATCAAATTGGTTAGCTGAATCAAGGCATCTAGACTAATAGCAAACCAGGCACGACCTCTGAAAGAGAACCTACCCAATCACGAAACAGGATAAAATATTCTGATAAAGCTTTGTAGGATGATGTGGTTGGATAGTCTGCTTGGACCTCTGTCCAAGAAAAGCAACCCAGCCTCTTCATCATCACCTCCTGAATCTTCATGTATACTTTATGACTACAGTCACAGAAATGAAAAAGAGACTAGGTTAGACCAGAAACATGGGAGGAGGGAAAAAGGATCTGAGAATAACATACATACTTATTGAGCTCAGTCACCATCTCCTCGAGGCTTGACTCCTTGGAGATTACCCTTGACAAAGTTGATATAATCAATGTATCATCCTTGATTCCTTGAAGGGCCCTCCATGGTGTCAGCTTCATGTCCTCAGGAGCCTCTTCAATTGAGAGGTCAACTTTCCTTCCCTTTCCCTTCAGATCAACCTGTGGGTCTGGCCTCGACTTCCGTTGCTTGTGGCCCTTGCCTCCTTGTTCTCGCACATTGTGAAAATTTATCCTGCAGATCCCAGATCTCACCTATTCTGAATGCCAGTTGAAACCATGGATCATATTTCCTCAAAGCATCAGACTTTCTATTCTCATCCAGTGCAATTCCAACCTCAATAAGGCATTGCTTTCGTAGATTGGGATGTATTCTTCGGCTTCCTTCACGAGACAATCTTCATATTCATGGTGGAAGAACAGAATTCTCTCTATGGAGGACATTTTTTGCCTGTAGTCATTGTCATTGTTGTGATCCCAAGCAAGAAGCTTGGCTTCCTCAGTTGTAAGACCAACATATATCTTGCACTCTACATACCTAAAGAAGAATGTGGTAGGGTGCTCCTTCACTAGCTGTCTGCGGGCCTCTACAGAGTGTGAACCTCCAATCACATAATATGTATAATCCTCAAACAAACCCTCATTGAACTCCTCCACAGAGCTGCACTCATTCGGATCCACCATGACAAGGAATGGCACAACAGTAGCATGAGGATATATTTTCATTTTCTTCTTAAGATTCTGCACGTGCAAATTGTGTGGCTCCCTGATCTCAAGGGGCCTCCTCCCTGTGACTGGATCTATTGGTGGCCTATGGATGATATTGATTGGCAGGTGGAACAACTGCCCCTTCTTCACAACTTTTCTTCTAGCTATGTCCTCCCTCATCTTGTTCTGCTCAGTACCAAGAACACCCGAGGCAAGCTCTCCACCAGGTGCAACTATTATATCCTCAGAGCTAGAGCTTGAGTCAGAAGACTCCTCATCTGCAATTCTCTTCTTTTTCTTCTGGAACTTTTTCTGCACGCTCTGCTTACCCCTTGCATTTATAGGGGTGTTCATCTTCTGTTGTGTTGGCATGATGTTGCCCTGGATCCATGGCATCAAGTCCTTGATAAGATTCACTGAGTCCCTGCATATCTCTGCAAGCCCATCTGGAACACAACACTCTGGGCACAAGAAATCCATCTTGCATATAACATTTCTTAAACCTTTCGATGTCTCTACCAGGACAAGGAGGTTGTCAGAATCCTCATCTTCATAATCTAGTTTGTACACAAGGCCATACTGAAAACCCTATGTTGTCGTGATCTTTCATCTCCCATATGCCCCTGCAAACACAAGAAGGACTGCATTCTTTTCTTCAACATACTGAAGGCACCACTCCAGGTTTGTCATGTCTCGCAGTGGACGATCTGTCCTTAAGACCTCTGCGTCCCTCGACCTTTCCTTCCTAGTTGTATCATCCTCAAGAATTTTGATGCTACTCTGTCCACCATAGGATATTCCAACCGGATTGCTGGCCTTATCAGAGGATAAGGATGCAATAATTTTCTTTGGTTTTGCTTGGTGACCAATGCCTTTATCACGTTGCTGATCAGCAGAGCTCATGGTCACTCTCAGCTTCTTGAAGGGCCTCTCACTCTTGGACTCAGCATCCCTGAAGGGGCTTGGAAATATCAGCTCATATGTTATTGTGTTTTTCAAGGGTCCAAGTCGATGCTAGGCATCGAGTTTTAGGTGCAAGTCGATGCCTGGCATCAACTTGCACACAAAGTCGATGCCTGGCAACGACTTGCACCTAAAAGTTGATGCCTGGCATCAACTTGCACCTGAAAGTCGATACCTGCCATCGACTTTGCACCCTAAAGTCGATGCCTGGCATCGACTTTCAAGCCACATTCGATGCCAGGCATCGACCTTCCAGGTTGATGCCAAGCATCAACTTGAGGGTGCAAGTCGATGCCAGGCATCGACTTGAGGGTACAACTCGATGCCAGGCATCAACTTGAGGGTGCAAGTCGATGCCAGGCATCAACTTACACCCTCAAGTCGATGCCTGGCATCGACTTACACCCTCAAGTTGATGCCTGGCATCGACTTGCACACAAAGTCGATGCCTGGCATCGACTTGCACCTAAAAGTTGATGCCTGGCATCGACTTACACCATTAGGTTGATGCCTGGCATCAAGTTGTACCTTCATTGGATCTATATTTTAGGAGCTAAGAAAAATAAAAACCTAGAAAGCATACTATTTACTCAAACATACAAAAGGAATCTTTTAGGAATCTTTTTTTGTGGTATGATTTTGTCTACCTCTTGGTACTCTTGCCAACATTCTTCTTCTCCATGAGAGTTTCCTTGCTGGTATGCTGAGCTCTGTGCTCCATGGCTATCTGTGCTCTGTTGCTCTCTCTTGCTCGTGGATTTTGAAAATGAGAATGATCTCCTCCTCTGCTATTTATAGGCAATTGGGTAACTTGAACCAGATACTAACTGGATCTAACTGAATGAATCTAGTTGCTAACTATATCTGTCAACTTATCTAACCAGGAAATACCACTCACACAAATAGGCTGTTTCACCTCGACTTTAATGAAATATTCATAGAACCTTGCAACTATTTATATACATTTGCATGGAGTTTACACTTCAATGGCAAGAGTATGGTATGTACATGAGGAAGTCTAATCTCATGTATAAATTGTTTCTTAGAATCTCTTGCTTGGGAAAAAATCAAGTCTAAGTTGTGTTGAATATGGGAGATTAATGACATCTTTTTAGTGGTATCCTTCTCACTTCAGTTCATATTCACATTTATCTTGTAACACATTGTTGAAAAGGAAAATCAATGTATGAGTAAACGTTCAACAAAGAACTTTGGGGTAATTTTGACAAAATAGGTTGGTAATTTCAACAAAATAGCTTGGTAATTTCAAACGTCACTCATTGTCTTTGCATCCAACGTTCAGGAAAATCGTAGATTCAAAATTCATTTGAAAATCTTTTGTAACAAGCATATACTTATAATTCTTACATATACTTTTTCATATACTTCTTACATATACTTTTCCGTGTACCTCTTTTACACATAATTCTTTTTTAATATACTTTCATCTACCTCTTTGAGATCTAGCCAAGACCACAATAAAACCTAATCCTTGAAATCTTAACCAAAGGTAGATTTTTTTCTTGTAAAGTCTTCAATGGCACTACTCCAAACAATTTTAATATCTAATCCAGTTGGAACTCAACTTGAATATATTTTTATTCACTCATAATGCTAAGACTCAATGACTCATATCTAGTTAGAAATCAATTGTGTATCTCATCTTTCAAAAGTGAATCAAATCTTTGGTTCCCTTATTAGTGTATATTTGAGTAATTAAGTAATTTAATGCAATTTGATGTTTAATGTAATTTAATGTAATTTAATGTACTTTAATGAACTTTTGATTTCATATCTTCTTGATGTGACATTTGATGTGACATCTTCACTTAATCTCGGATTTCTGCTTATTTAAAAAGGTCATTCATCTTCAGTCTTCTGTGAACTGAGTGAAGATGAGCTCAATCTTTTCAGTGGATGCTTGGGCATCAACTTCCTCTGCTCATATTGATACAGTTTCGGATTCATTGTTCTCAGTTGACCCTTTCCACATAAGTGATGATCCCTATGGTTTAGAATGTGCTGATGATTCTATGTTTTCTGTTGAGTCATTTAAGTTATCCAATTCACAGTGCAATGCTGCTCAACCAAATGCACCTCTTGATCTCCCATCTGATCCAACCATTGATCTCCCTTCTGACTCAAGTGCATGTGGAGCAACAGAAAAGCAAAGCAAGCTCAATCTACGTTTTAAAAGAAGGCCTCGTGAAGTAAGTCAAAAAAGATTTAAATTTCTTACTTCAGATAGACAGATTGCATTGGATATTGTGAAGCATTGTTGTGGTTTGAAATGTTTGTACAATTTAGGAATGAAGAAACTAAAGCACCTAAGAGAGAAATTCCTACATTTAGATAGTGAAAGGCAGGATATATACCTTGTTTCTCGCATGCAAATGATTGAGGATAACATGTCAGTAACACGTGTTGCTTTTGAATATTTCTTTAGTCAAGGGATGCGATGTTGTAGGGCTGCATTTCAAATGGCAATGGGTGTGGGAAATTTTAGAATACATAGGGTTCAACAGGGGCTTTTGAATGGGGATCTCATTTTGGATATGTTCCATGTTGGGACCAAAGGATCTCTTGGACGTCATGGAATGAATTGGATGATGAACTATTTTAGCTTGCATTGTGAGGTTATGCCTACAACTGGAAGGTTGCACTTGTCAGATAACTTTACTCGTCGAGAGGTATTTCAAATATATAGAGAAGACATGGAAAATAGAAATGAGGAGTATGTGTTGTATCGTCACTTTACTCGATTATGGAAGGAAGAGTTTAAAAATGTGTCTATTCCTCGTAAAGTTAGAATGGGTGAATGTTCAGTTTGCGCCACTTTGAAAAACATGGCAAAGGGGGCTACAACACCACAGGAAAAGAATAATTTTAAAAACCTTCTTAACAACCATCGTGAGAGTCAAGCTTTAGAGAGAAAGAAAGCAATTCATCAGCGAAGTAAAGCACTCAGAAATCCGGAGTGTTATATGTGTTTGTTGATCAATGGTATGGATTAAAAAAAAACTTGTTTGCCACATTTTTATCGCATCCCTAAGGACATTGGAGATGAGGTCCTTGTGCAAATGCATTTGGTTGGTGCTTTGGTATACAATGGAACTCTAATGTCCAAGGTTTTCTTCACATATCCGAATGTGCATAATGATCCAAACCTTACAGTTACTGTCATTCATCGTGTTTTGCAATCATGGAAGGGTCTTTTGCCACCAACTCTATATTTGCAACTTGATAATACTGCTAGAGAGAATAAAAATTCTACAGTCTTTGGATATTTAAGCATGCTTGTTGAAAAACAGGTATTTCAGAAGGTTAAGGTAAATTTCCTTCTGGTTGGCCACACTCATGATCACATTGATCAAATGTTCAGTACTTTCTCTAAGAAGTTGGCACGTAATAATGCTTTTACTCTTTCGATTTTATTTGAGCTGATTTCAGAAGCATATACTCCAAAACCAGAAGTTCAACACCTCACACACATTTACAACTTTAAGCACTTTTGCTCAATGGGCCTTGATAACAGTGCTAAGGTTTTGGCTCCATTGCACAATATTAGTTTCAACCATGTATTCTTGATGAGGAGGGTTGATGAAATAACCCTTTTATTTGCAAAGCAGTATTCATCTTCTCCTGGGTGGGATCGTAAAGAGGGTTAAAGATATTGATCAGAGAAGAATAGAGGCTTTGATGGTGCATTGGTATTACACTAAAAGTAGTAATGCATTCACAGGTAAATATAACTTAGAAATGGTGTGTGATACTAAACGAACAGGTTCAAAAAGAAAAAGAATATTCGAAGCACATCATCTCTTAAAATGGATGATGTAGATATTCTTGTTTATGATTTTTCCTTGACAAAAACAGGTCACTTGAGGAAAGAAACCATCAATATGATAAAACAAAAGCCTCCAGATGTATGTGGTACAGGAAATCATAGGCAAACAAGAAGATTTGTGCATGATCTTGCAGAATTTGGTATGTACGTGGATGAAGATAGAGCTCTTGTGGATATAGAAGAAGAAGAAGAAGAGAGCTCTCAACAGTATGAGACTGAATCAAGTGCATCAGATGATGAGGGTGTAGACATAGATCGACATAGTTGTGAGTTGCATTGAAGCTCTCTAACATTTTTAGTGCTTATGTAAATGCCTCGAAGTAGTTTGGTTAATGAAACCATGTTTTGTAGCAATTTTGAATAACAATCAGATATCCACCGATTAAAAATATGTATAAAATGTTATTTTTGTATAAGAATTATTTAGTTTTACATTCTTTATATAGATTTTAGACATGTCAATGTCTTATCATATAGATTTTGGACATGTCAATGTCTTCTCATACAGATTTTGGACATGTCAATGCCTTATATAGTGAAATTTTGACTACATTTTGAGCTCCTTTTTTATGAGAAAATGACAAAAAATGTCAAAAAATCACATGTTTTCACTTCATTTTTGTAATATATGTATATTGGTATAAAGAAATCTCAAACATAAGCTTCCATTTGCTTGATTTTTGAAGAGAGTGTTTTCTTTTTATGACATAGTTCTCATTTATTACGACTCGCTGTTACATATATACACACATACACAAATAATGTTGCATACACACATTCACACATAATGCATACACATGCACACACATATACACATAGATATACACACACATACACACATACACACACATACACATGCACACACACATACACACACATATATGCATACAAACACACATAGAGAGACATGCACACACATACACATACATGCATACATAATGCATATGCATATGCGTACATCCATACATACTTACATGCATACACACACATATGCATACATAATGCATATGCATATGCGTACATACATACATACTTACATGCATACACACATATGCATACATAATGCACATGCATACATACACATACATAATGCATATGCATACATAATGCACATGCATACATACACATACATAATGCATACACACATATGCATACATAATGCATACACACACATATGCATACATACATGCATACACATACACACATAGAAACATACACACACATAGACACATACAAACACATACACACTCATAGACACATACACATACACATAGACGCGCACACACATACACACACATATACACACACATAAACACACACACATACACACATAGACACATACACACATAATGATGCATTCACACACATACACATGCATACACATATAGACACACATATACACACACATACACACATACACACACATATATGCATACACACACACACATAGAGAGACATACACACACATACACATACCTGCGTACATATGCATACATAATGCATATGCATACATACATACTTGCATGCATACATAGACATACATAATGCATACACACACATATGCATACATAATGCATACACACACATACACACACCTATGCATACATACATGCATACACATACACACATAGACACATACACACACATAGACACATACACACACATAAACACATACACACTCATAGATGCATAGCGACACATACACATAGACACACACACATACACACACACATATACAAAAACACATACACACATAGACACATACACACATAGACACATACACACATAATGATGCATACACACACATACACATGCATACACATACATATGCATACATACATGCATACACATACACATAGACACATACACACACATAGACACATACACACATAAACACATACACACTCATAGATACACACACATACATATAGACACACACGCATACACACACATATACACACACATACACACATACACACATACACACATACACACATACACACATACACACATACACACATACACACATACACACATACACACATACACACATACACACATACACATGCATACACACACATACACACATACACACATACACATGCATACACACACATACACATGCATACACACATACAGACACATATACACACACATACACACATACACACACATAACACACACATATATGCATACACACACACATAGAGAGACATACACACATATACACATACATGCATACATATGCATACATAATGCATATGCATATGCATACAATGTACATACATACTTACATGCATACATAATGCACATGCATAGATACATACACACACATAGACACATACACACATACACACACATAAACACATACATACTCATAGATACACACACATACACATAGACACACACACACACACATACACACACACATATACACACATACACACGTAGACACATACACACATATTGATGCATACACACACATACACATGCATACATACATACAGACACATATACACACACATGCACACACATATATGCATACACACACATAGAGAGACATACACACACATACACATACATGCATACATATGCATACATAATGCATATGCATATGCATACATACATACGTACATGCATACATAATGCACATGCTTACATACACATACATCATGCATACACACACATATGCATACATAATGCATACACACACATACACACATATGCATACATAATGCATATGCATATGCATACATACATACTTACATGCATACATAATGCTCATGCTTAGATACACATACATAATGCATACACACACATATGCATACATAATGCATACACACACATACACACATATGCATACATACATGCATACACATAGACACATAGACACATACACACAAACACATACACACTCATAGACGCATAGTGACACATACACATAGACACATACACATACACACACACATATACACACACACACACACAAACATACACACATAGACACATACACACATAATGATGCATACACACACATACATATGCATACACACACATATGCATACATACATGCATACACACACATATGCATACATACATGCATACACATAGACACATACACACACATAGATACATACATACACATAAACACATACACACTCATAGACACACACACATACACATAGACACACACACACACATACACACATAGACACATACACACATAATGATGCATATGCACACATACACATGCATACACACATATCCATACATACATGCATACACATACACACATAGACACATACGCACACATAGATACATACATAGACATAGACACACACACATACACACTCATAGACACACACACATACACATAGACACACACACACACACATATACACACACAAACACACATAGACACATACACACTCATAGACACACACACATACACATAGACACACACACACACATATACACACACAAACACACATAGACACATACACACATAATGATGCATACACACACATACACATGCATACACACATACAAACACATATACACACACACATACACACATATATGCATACACACACACATATATGCATACACACACATAGAGAGACATATTCATACATGCACATACATGCATATATATACATACATAATGCATATGCATAGGCATACATACATACATACATACATACATACATACATACATACATACATACATACATACATACATACATACATACATACATACATGCATACATGCATACATACACATACATAATGCATACACACACATATGCATACATACATGCATACACATACACACATAGACACATACACACACATAAACACATACACACTCATAGATGCACATACACACATAGACACACACACATACAGACACACATATACACAGCGATCAGACGAGGGCTCTTCTACGGCTCCACATGCAGGAAGAGAGCTATTTGCTCATAGGTATGTTTTTTTTCATAAAGTTTTTCAATGATATTATAACACATATTTTTATTTATTTTTATCTATCTATTTTCAGGACACCTATACCATCTCCAAATCGTGATAGCAGAGCAGAGTTGCCTATGAGGACATGCATAGGCACCTTTGGACTAGAGTGCAATATAGAGCCAGAGGGGAACATTGTGTACATAGGGAATGGATTGGAGTTCAAGAGAAGAATGCGGGCACTATGCGACTCTTACCTGCGCTTTGTCCACTTACCATGGAAGTAAGTAAAAATTTTACATATAAATTGAAATAGATATCTTATGTTTTATTTACATTATGTTTCTTATTTTTGTAGTGAGCATGATGAGAGGGACAAAAAATACGTACTTAGTTCACTTGAGACAGAGTTTGGGACAGGATGGTCGCTTAAGTGGTGTCTAAAAGAGATGCAGACACTTATGACTCATCGTCGCGATAATGCACGGTATGCACTGCTTTTATGTATATATATATGTGGATATGAGTATGTGTGTTTATGCATGTATGTATGTATATGAGAGAGAGAGAGAGAAAAGAGTGAGACTAGAGGTATAAATACACGCATACACACACATATACATCATACATGCACATTTACACACATATACATATACATGCACATTTATACATACACACACATACGTGCACATTTTTTCACACACATACACATGCATGCAGTTACACACAATGAATACACATAGATGCATACACATACTCACATACATGTACTGATACTCACATACACGTGCACATTCTCACATACACATTCACATGCATAATCATATGTACACACACATAGACTCATATAATCATATTTACATGCATATATACATATACACATGCATATATACACACACACAACACATGCATATGCACATATGGATACACATACATACACAACACATGCATACGCATAAATAAATAAATAAATAAATAAATCCTATTTCAAAAATCCTAAATTGAAAACACTAATTTTGATATTACGATATATAGCTACTCGAATCAACGAGGATCATAATATATATAAAGATATATACACATCACGTAGATAGGATACACAAATATAAAATGGAGTAGATATATAGTGTCATCAATATAGTCTCATCTTCATTATCTTTATTGATTTCATTTATTTCTTCTATTGTTAAATCTATGTTCTCATGAATCACATCATCTATTGATGGATTAATATCTATTTCTCGTAATTCCTCTTCCTCATCAGTAGAATCAGCATGTAGAGAATTATCCTCTTCATAAAAAAGATTAGTATCATTATCACGTATAATGATTATAATTTCTATTTGAGATGTTGATGTATCAGTATCTGATGCTGAATCATCAAGAGGACTTTCTTGGATCTCTCTAACAATAAACTGTTCAAACAATGACCTACCTCTAGGTTGCACATGAATGACTTGCCACCAAGGATGAGGAACTGGGTATTTATTAAAAAATGCTTGTTCAATATGCCTAGGAAGAATATATGGTTCTTTAGTAGATCGCATTACCTTGGAATAATCAATTGCCAAAAACCCAGATAATTCCTTTCTTAATGTGGAATTACTACCTTTATACTTGGCTCAAAACCAGTCAACCTTCAAAATGACCTATCAAAACATATAACAACAAAAACCCATTATTAGGTGCTTAAAAAAATAACTAACTCTATAAAAAAAATATAAACTTTTTTCTACCTGTTTGAATGTACGAAATGAAATTTTGTAGATACCAACAATAGTTCCTACGTAACCAAGTTTGCTATCTATAAGGTTCGTGTCTTTTGAGCTAGCACGTGATAGTTGCTTGAAAGAAGCAACAATACTAGAATCCTCTGTATTATGTAAAGAATCAATGGCTTTGATTCTAATATGCTGTCCAAAAGCCCACATATTAGCGAACATTCGAGCCTGCAAATAAATTCAATTAGTAAATAGAAACTAACATACATATATGAAAAAAATAAAATATTATTCTAATAAAATTACCTTTCGTTCACAGCCTATCATTAACTCTCTTTGCTCATCTGAGATTTCTTCATTATTTGTGTTGGCGCGTTGCAAATGACTATATAGCCAATTCGTGAAAGAAGATATATCTGTAATCTCATTATTATCGAGATTACGTCTAAATCTTTTATTTTTTTGCCTTTTACTTCGGAGATTTTGAAGTTCCTCGTACTCGCTAAGGAATGCTTGCATGCATTCGCTATTATATGCTACAAATGTAGAAACATCATTTTTTTCTTGAAATGTAAATAAGAATGGAACCCCCTTACCTGATAATACCTCATCTTTTATTTTTGAAGAAGACTCGTTGGTCCATGCACGTGGAGCTTCTTCATGAACTCTTTCAAGGTACTCACTAACGTAATACATGCACTCTTCAAGCATCCAACCCTTTGCCATGGATCCTTCTGGTTTCGCTCTTTGTCGCACATAACCTTTTAATATTCCCATAAATCGTTCGACCCAAAACATCCATCGAGTAATGACAACACCTGCAATATCTATTTCATCTACAAGATAGACTAATAAATGAACATGAATATCAAAAAATGAAGTAGGAAGTTCTTTCTCCATCAGACATAGTAGCTCTTTGCATTCACGTTTTTTTTGTGGGATCGAGTTTTTGTCAATCTCTTTGGATGTAATCGACCTATACATATCATAAAAACAATTATAAAGAAGTTAATTAAAAAATAAAAGATATCCAATATTCATACATATTAAATATAAAAGTATCATAATTACCTTATAAGTGATCCAAGACTATAGATCACATCTCGTACTCCTTTCGTTATGTTTTGAAAAGATGCTCCATATCCTGAAGGAGTCTTAATCAATTGAATTCTATTGTTGATAGTCTGTATCTCTTTTGTTGTTACCAAAGGAGCAGGTATTCCTTGATGTTGTGGTATCTTTTAGTCCAAGAACATGCTGCCATAGTGAATAACCAATATTTTTGAATATATGCATAGGACCAACAAGATGACATACTTTTAACTCTTTCCAATACTCCAAAGAATACCATATTGATGTGTTCTCTGTGAGTGTCAACTTTCCTTTACCTCTGTTCACATACTGATTATCTGAATCATCACTGAAGATTTTTGCTTCTGGATCTATCAAAGGTCCATCGATCTGTCCATTTTTTATACCAATCGATAGGCCTCATAGGTTTTGGACACTGACCTGTTTCAAGCTTTCCATTAAAATGTATCGCTTCTCTTTTAGATCTTAATGGATGATCATCAGGCAAGAATCGTCGATGTCGAAGATAAATATTTTTGTTGAGATTCTTACTATAGATTGATCTCAACCAATCATCACAATATGGACAAGCTTTATAACCCTTAGTAGATATTTCTGCATCATGGAAAATGATAAAAATAAAATTAGATTAAATCATATTTATTTACATGCATATTGAATAAAAAAATTACATCAATACCTGAACAAACACCATCCTGGAAAATTATGAATAGTCCAAGCCACAATACCACGAACTGTAATATGTCTTTCATTGATGCTTTTCGATACATCAATGACATTAATACCTCTCCATAACTCTTGAAGATCGTCAATGAGAGGAGCAAGATATATATTCATATCTTTAACTTGTCTTTTGCCTGGGATTAAAAGTGAAAGAATTAAATGTTCCTTTTTAATGCTAAGATATGGCGGAAGATTGTAGTTTATGACTACCACTGGCCATGTTGACCATTTACTGGATTTCATGGAGAATGAATTAACCCCATCTAATGCAACTCCTAACTTTAGATTCTGTGGATTTTGTGCAAATTCAGGCCATGTAGAATCAATATGCTGATAAGCAACACTATCATGAGGAATTCTGATTATTCCATCAGTACTTTTGTGATCATGTCCCCAAGTCAAAAGCTTTGATAATTCGGGGCTTTGAAACATATGTCTAATCCGTGGAGCCAATGGAAAATGTCTCAATACCTTTTTTGGGATTTTACCTTCTTCGCCCTTATATCGAGGAGATTGACATTTGGGACATGTCAAAGAGTCTACATATATTTCACCTCTATATAAAATATAATCGTTAGGACATGCATGTATACATTGATAATCTATACCAAGATTGTGGATTATCTTCTTCATTTCATCATGTGAGGTAGGAAGAATATTCTGACTTGGTAAAAACTTGTCAAATAATAACCTGTAAGTTTATCAAAAAAAGATATATTTAAAAAAGTAAATAAATAAATATACATATATATATGCATATAAAATAGGTGTCCCAATTATTAAGTCATTGAACTTTCCCAATTTTGTGAGATGTGAGGAAGTTTAAGTGCAGGAATGATGGCATCAAAAGTTTTTCTTTATTATCACAATAATATTTATTTATAATTAAAGGATACGAAAACTAATTGTTGGAAAAAACAATGTCACATAACAAAATTCACCAATATCTAGTTTATAGTACTAATAGAGAAAAGATAATACGAATCTAACAAAAAGAGAATATATTGTAACATGTAAAATACAATAGCGACATGAAAAATCCATATGTTTCTACAATTTGAGCCTCAATAAAGATTTGGACTAAATAAGAATCATCAAATCATGAAGCTACAAAAATTTAGAAATATGTTTCTTGAGCATACAGAAATTTTGAACTTCACCAATGTGCAGTGTTGAATAAATGTACAAGCTCATTTTCAAATGAGCTATGCTTGTATAAATTTACCAAATAGAAAGATAAAGGAAAAGAAGAAAAAAAAAACATAAAAGGAAAAAGTCTAGTCAAAATTCATGATGAGTAAGAGATATAATATCTTGCCTTGTAGTTAGTGGCATGTAGTGGGGAAAGTGGTGAGTTAAGAAGGAGGCACAAACTTCTTCACATGCTCATTAGTTATAAAAGTGAAGTGGGAGCATGTTGAAAACAAGGAGAGAAATAGGCAACAGCTCCCAGTAGTCAGATCTAGTCATTTTGTCATTTTGTCTTCCCTTCTAGCCACACATCAGTTTGTACATAGATCTGTTGTGGAGCTCATATCTCAGTGTATATGTAATCATTTCTTGAGTTTAAACAATCATTGGAACGCTTATCGTGTGTACTTTCTGCATATCGAATCTCCTTCAAAGCTTATATATTCTGTGAGATATTAGTGAAAGAGTGAAGTCTAGTTTTTCAGTATACTTGTATAGACTGGGAGTCTATTTTGGTCGGTTACGTTTCCCAACCACAACATATCCAAACTGCTTGATTTTTGTCTTTTTGGAAAGCACTTTTCATGCGCTTTGAGAGTTCCAAATAGCTCATTCAGAAAATGTATATTTTGTGAGATATCTATCAGAGAGTGAAGTCTAGTTTTGTAGTTTACTTATGTTTGCAAGTGGTCTATTTTGGTCAGTTGAGTTTCCTGACTAAAACACATCCAAATTAGTTGTTTTTTAGCTTTTTGGAAAGCTATTTGTGTCTATTTTCTTTTATACCAAGTATCATTCTCAAAGGATATATATTCAGAGAGTTATTAGTCCGAGAGTGAAGTTCAGTTCTTTTGCATACTTGTGTGGATAGGTAGTTCATCTTTGTCAGTTGCGTTTCCTAATCAAAACTTCTCCAAATTAAGTTATTTATAGCTTGTTAGAAATCTCTCTTTGTCTACTTTGATTGACTAAAGGCACAAGTCCATTTGAGTTTTGTTTGAGAGCAGCAAGCTATCTAAGGTGTAGATGTATGTCCAAATGTTGGACATACAAGGGTTCACTACACATTTCCATTGCGCATAGGAGAACTCATTCTTCATAGTTGGTATCAGAGCAAACTTGGTGTTGAAGCTTCATCAACAAAGCTGGAGATAAATCAAAGCAAAAGAGGAGCTATAAAACAAGGAGGAGCTTCACAAACACAAGAGCAAAGGATAATATAACTATTTGAGGTAACTCTCAAAGTCTTTGATACTCTTCAATGGCTGACTTGGATCAATAAGTAGAGAAGTTGGATAAGGATAACTATCCCGTGTGGAAGTTCAGAATGACCAACTACCTAATGGGCAAAGGATTATCGGGTATCGTGAGCGGCGATGATGCTCAACCTCAAATCAATCAAGCTATGGCCATCGAAGTCCAAAGGAGGCAAGCAAAAGAATCAGAAGAGAGGAATAGGAGAGTCATGTTCCTCATTTCGCAGGTCATTACTAATGCCATGGTAGGGCATATTCAACATCTAGAAAAAGATAAGGATGCTTGGGAAGCTCTTGAAATGATGTATTCAACAAATACCAAAGATAGGAAACTTCAACTCAAGAACGAGTTGAACACAATCAAGAAAAGTTCGAGTCAATCCACATCTGAATATACTTTGAAGATTAAGGAGCTAAGCAATTCTTTAGCTTCTATTGGCACAACCGTTGAAGACGAAAATCTTGTGTGTTATACTCTCAATGGATTGAGAGAAGATGAAAGATGGAAGCCTTTTATAACTTCCATTAACTTGAAAGATGCATATCCAGGTTTTGAAAAACTAATCCCTCATCTTGTCACATAAGAGCTTAGCTTTGGTGGTCCCAAAGGAAAGGACAGCCACAACCAAATGTTATATGCAGGTCGAGGTAAAGGAAGGAACTCAAGAGGAGGCTCAAGACAAAAAGGAAGAGGTCACAACAACTCCAACTACAATCAAAACAATTCGGAAGGCAACAAGGATGCATCAAATGCCAACACACAAGGAAGAGGTCGAGGTAGAAGTAGAGGAAGGGGCCGAGGCTCCTACAATTATCATAAAGGTATAGCATGCTATCATTGTGGTAAGGTAGGAAACTATGCTAGTGATTGTTGGCTGAAGAATGGAAGACCAAATGGAGGCAATCAAAGGAACCAAAGCAACTATGCAAGCACCTCAAGTGAAGGAAGCAAGGACACACTACTTGCAATGAGACATGAGTATTAAAGCTCTTGTGAAGATGACAAAAAATGGTACATTGATTCAGGTTGTAGTAACCATGTGTCATGGCAAGGAAGTTTGTTCACTATTCTACAGGTAGTGGAAAAGGATGTGTTGAAAAAGGTGATGATACTCAACACGTGATTGAACATATTGGAGATATAAGGCTTGGAGATACAAGTAGAGCAAAGGTACTATCTAATGTTCTTCATGTTCCTACAATTCCAAAGAACTTGATTTCAATAGGACAAATGGTAGAGAAGGGTTATCATGTCATATTCAATGAGAATGGGTGCTTCATGAAGAGTCCAAAGGAAGGTTTCAAGGTCATTGCTCGAGGTAGAAGAGAAGGAAGGATGTTCAATTTGGACGTCCAACATCCACATGGAAAGGTCATGTACATTCAATGTGGGAACAAGAAGATTTCAAAGTTGGACTTATGGCACAAAAGAATAGGACACATCAACATTCCAAAGCTGAAGGACATGAGCAAACATGAAGTGGTAAGAGGTCTTCCAAAATTTAATAGCTTTGGACTACATGAGTTATGTGAAGCTTGTCAACTAGGAAATCAAAGGAGGCAGCCATTCAAGAGGAGCAATTATGTGGCCCCAAATGTCTTCGACTTGATACATACGGATGTATGGGGACCAACCCAAGAGGCACCAATGGTTGGTAATAGATATTTTGTCACCTTCATTGATGATCACTCAAGAAAGGTATGGTTGCTTTGTATGAAGCAAAAATCAGAGGTGTTTTCTATATTCAAAATATTCAAAGTTGAAGTTGAAAAAGAAACAGGAAAGTCTATCAAAACCTTAAGGTCCAAGAATGGAGGAGAATACTTCTCCAACAAATTTTCAGATTTTCTACAAGAGAATGGGATCAAAAGGCAGTTCACTTGTAGGTATATACCACAACAAAATGGAGTAGCTGAGAGGAAAAATAGGCAAATTGCTGAAATTGCAAGATGCATGCTCAACGAGATGAAGGTACCATTGTACTATTGGGCTAAAGCTACCACAACCGCCATTTACTCGATGAATAGGTGCACAACATCGGCAATACATCACTTGACTCCAGAGGAGGTATATTCCGGTAAGAAACGTGATCTTACACACCTCAAAGTGTTTGGATGTGCTTGCTTTGTTTACATTCCACAAGAAGTTAGAACAAAGATGGAACGAAGGTCAGAAAAATGCATTTTCATTGGCTACTCGATGGAGCAAAAAGGATACAAGTGCTACAACCCTAGAACAAAGAAATTAAGAGTCTTGCGAGATGTGGTCTTTGATGAGCTAAGACCATGGTATGAATATAAAGGAAAGGAAAAGATTCTTGGAGAAGATTGTGATGATTATTCAGGAACAAATCAAAGGGAAGTTCAACAATCAAGCACAAAGTTTTCAGGTCCAGAGGCATCTACATCAAAGGAAGAATGTTCAACATGGAGGGGGAGTCATTCGATGTCTCCAAATTCAGCTCATAGTAGAATCAAAGGTGCAAGTGCTACTCCAAATAGTGAGATAGATGCAAGTGAAGAAGAATATGAAGAGGTAATCACTCCGCGGGTAAAGCTAAATAGGTTAAAGAAGCCACTTTCTAAATGCAATGAAAGAAGATCTTTAAGGACAAGGTATCCAACTCAAAGGTTGAGTTATGATAGTTTTATGGCGACACATTATGCATACATGATGTAGATTATCAAAGACAAAGAGCCTGAGACATATGAAGAAGCTTGCGCACAAAAGGAATGGAAGCAAGCTATGAAAGAGGAGATCAAAGCTCTCAAAGACAATCACACATGGGAGCTAGTGCCAAAGAAAGAAGGTATGAAGATTTTTCCAAACAAATGGGTGTTTAAAGTAAAGAGGAATGTTGATGGTTCACTAGCTAGATATAAAGCTAGATTATTTGCCAAAGGATTTAAACAAACACAAGGCATAGATTATGGTGAAGTTTTCATCCCTGTTGCAAAGATGGGAACTATCAAAACATTAATCGCAATTGGTGCTTCAAGGAGATGACCATTATATCAATTCCACATCAAAAATGTTTTTCTTAATGGAGAACTACAAGAAGAGGTATACATGAGTCAACTGGTTGGATTTGAAGATGAAAACCATCCACACTTTGTTCGCACGTTGAAAAAGGCACTTTATGGCTTGAAGCAAGCACCAAGAGCATGGAATCAGAGATTGGTAGAATATCTAACTAAGTGTGGATACAACCCAAGTAGTGCAGATCCTTCATTGTACATGAAGAAGGAAAAAAATAGAGGTATATATTTGCATATACGTCAATAACCTCATCATAGTAGGAAATGATGTTAGAGGGATTAAGGATATCAAAAGGAAGCTTGGTAAGGAGTTTAAAATTTCGGATCTTGGAGGGCTGAAATATATTTTAGGAATTGAAGTTGTTTATGGAAAGAGTGGCATCTACTTGATGCAAAGGAAGTACTTGTTGGATGTTCTTTTAAGATTTGGAATGAGTGGATGCAAACCACTCACTCACCCATGGACAAAAATACAAAGATTTGTTCAAATGATGGAGAACCATTGGAAGTTGTAATGACATACAGAAGCATTGTAGGATCATTAATATATGCAAATATTACAAGACCTGATTTATCGTATGTTGTTGGTGTACTTTCTCAGTTTATGCAAGCCCCGACAAGTGAACACTTAAATTCAGCCAAGAGAGTGTTGAGATACATAAAGGATACAGTTAATCATGCTTTGTTTTACAAGTTTGATGAAGAATTGCAGGTCAAAGGCTTTAGTGATGCTGATTGGGCCAGTTCAAAGGAAGATAGGAGATCAACCTTAGGTTATGTGTTCATGATAGGAAGCAAACCTATCACTTGGAGCTCAAAGAAACAACCTAATATTGCACTTTCATCCATGGAGGCTGAATACAGAGGATTAGCATTTGCCACATGTGAAGAAATGTGGATTAAAAAACTTTTGGTTGATCTTGGAGTGCAAGTTGGAACCATCCCTATATACGGTGATAACATGTCAAGTATTTACTTGGCAAGCAATCCTATGTTTCGTGCAAGGAGCAAACACATAGACGTCCACTACCATTATGTAAGGGAGAAGCATTTGAGCAAAGATGTTGAGATAAAGTTCATCAGAACCAAAGAGCAAGTTGCAAATATGTTTTCAAAGTTCTTGGATGGTTCTGAACTCAAAGGTTTCAAGGATGTGATAAATTTGCAGGACATGGTTGGAGATAACTCCCAAATGAGCTTGAGGGGGAGTGTTGAAGATAAATGTAGAAGCTCATTTTCATATGAGCTATGCTTGGATAAATTTACCAAGTATAAAGATAAAGGAAAAGAAAAAAAAAAGAGAAAACATAAAAGAAAAAATTCTAGTCAAAATTCATGATGAGTAAGAGATACAATATCTTGCCTTGTAGTTAGTGGCATGTAGTGGGGAAAGTGGTGAGTGAAGAAGCAGGCAAACTTCTTCACATGCTCATTGGTTATAAAAGTGAAGTGGGAGCATGTTAAAAATAAGGAGAGAAAGAGGCAAGAGCTCTCAGTAGTGGGATCTAGTCATTTTGTCATTTTGTCTTCCCTTAGACTCCTTCATGCCACACATCATTTGTACATAGCTCTATTGTGGAGCTCATATCTTAGTGTATATGTAACCATTTCTTGCGTTTAAATGCTGATTGGAAAGCTTATTGCATGTACTTTTTGTATGTAAAATATCTCCTGCAAAGCTTATATGTTCTGCGAGATATCAATGAAAGAGTGAAGTCTAGTTTTTCAATATACCTATATAGACGGGTAGTCTATTTTGGTTGGTTATGTTGCTTGACCAAAACATATCCAAATTGCTTGAATTTTGTCTTGTTGGAAAGCTCTTGGCATGCACTTTCACTGTCACAAATAGTTTACCTTTAAAAGATTTATATTTTGGGCGATATCTCTCAGAGAGTTAAGTGTACTTATGTCTGCAGGTGGTCTATTTTGGTCAATTGAGTTGCCTGACCAAAACACATCCAAATTACTTGTTTTGTAGCTTGTTGGAAATCTATTTGTGTCTAATTTCTCTGTACCAAATATCTTTCTCAAAGGATATATATTGAGAGAGTTATCAGTCTGAGAGTGAAGTTTTGTTCTTCAGCATACTTGTGTGGTTAAGTAGTTCATCTTTGTCAGTTGCGTTTCCTAATCAAAACTTTTCCAAATTAAGTTATTTATAGCTTGTTAGAAAGCTCTCTTTGTGTACTTGGATTAACTTAAGGCACAGGTCCATTTGAGTTTTGTTTTGAGAGGAGCAAGCTATCTAAGGTGCAGTTATATGTCCAAGTGTTGGACAAACAAGGGTTGACTACACATTTCCGTTGCACATAGAACTCATTCTCCACATGCAGTTAGTCAATAGCTCAGTAACCAATTCATAGATGGATAGATAGGTAGATAGATAGATAGATAGATAGATAGATAGATAGATAGATAGATAGATAGATAGATAGATAGATAGATAGATAGATAGATAGATAGATAGATAGATAGATAGATAGATAGATATATAGATAGATAGATGGATGGATGGATGGATAGATAGATAGATAGATAGATAGATAGATAGACAGATAGATAGATAGATAGATAGATAGATAGATAGATAGATAGATAGATAGATAGATAGATAGATAGATAGATAGATAGATAGATAGATAGATAGATAGATAGATAGATAGATAGATAGATAGATAGATAGGTAGGTAGGTTGATAGATCAATCCGACATGAGGTACCCTTAGCTGAATAGAAGAAACTCCAAGGAACATAAAGTTTATTTGAAACCATTGTTATTTCCTTATAAACCTATTAAAGCAACGCCTTAACACCCTATGATCCATCTAGCTACAGGTCCACAATGTAGCCGAAAATTGGAAATTCTCACAACTCAAGGATGTTGATATATTTTGGTAGTGATGTGTTTGAACACAGTTAGGACGATCAGGGAGATTTTTATCTCTTTTTAGGAAGGTTTGTTTTCCTCTAGCTTATATATATGCCTATAATCTTAATGGGTCACTTATCTTTTTACATTCAATTAGTAATTCATTTAGTGTTGCATTGTGCTCCAAGCTTCTTCTTCTTCCTTGTGTTGTTTGTATGCTTCCACAAGCCTCAACTCCAACAATTGGTATCCGAGCAAGTCTTTGCTTCATCTACGGCATGATCAAAACCCCTCCAATCACAAACACATAATCCCATGAAAATTGTTGAGCATACTCATAGGAGTTCAAAATGTCTTCACTTTGTGTTGTCATGTTTTTTTTATCTTAGCTCATTTCGGCCTCCGAATGCACTATCGCAATGCATATGAAGGAAGTTTTGCTATTTTGTGCCAAACATATATATAGGTTTTAGTTCACTACTACAAGGATCTCAAAGTTTTCTACAAGTTTATTTGTGATCGACAAGGTAGTTAGGTTCAACTTTTTGAGATGTAGTTGTTTTTCTTCATCTCGATATTTAGTTAATGGCCATGTCTGAAAGCAACGATGTATTCCTTGTGTTGTCTGTTGAGAAGAAGTTGGGTGGTACTAATTACTCATTATGCACATATATGATGCATCATGTATTGGTGGCAAAAGGGATGGAATGTTGCAAACGGTATTGAAAATTGCGCTATTACACCTGCAAATACATTTATTGAAGATGATGCAGATAGCATTGAAGATGATGATCTTCAAATTCCTCTTCGTGTTGTGATCCAACAACTAAAATTATATCTAAATAGTTGACATATATATTCAAAACTATAAAACATACAATATTTTAGAGAAATACTTATAATTGAGAGGATATCTCATTCTAATAGAGATTTCGAGTTTCACGGTTGCCATTGTAAAAACATGTTGTACACTAGCAACCATCCCATTGTCTTTGTGATTCTTGAAGCCAAGTAGCTTTACATTCCAATGAATATCCAAGTTTCCACGATGTCTTACTCAACAAGGCCCACCTCTAAAACATTTCATCTATGCCCATGCATCTTTGGAGTACTCATGTGATAGCCATTTTCCATTTGTAGCTTTGCTATTGTGACATCTAAGTGTGAGGATGTCATATTTTGGTCATGTAGAAGCTCTACATGTTGCCATTAAAGTTGAACGTCTTCAAAATACAACAATACTTGGAGAGAGGAGATGCAAATAGGTTGGAATGTAGAAACAAGAGCTTCAATGGTGTGCTAGAGAGGGAAAGTAGTGGAAAAGGGCTTTTTGTGAACTAGGTAGAAGAATGTGAGGTTTAGGAGGGAAATAACTTTGTTTTTTTTCTTGACTTCATTTTTAAAAGCTCAAAACATGCATGGATTGTGAATTTGGGGTAAAAAAGAGTACTTTTGATATTGAAAAGTAATGGGCGGTCCGTTCTAAGGTGTTATGATGCATTTTTTGAAATTTTTAAAAAATTTGAATTTTTGGATCAGTCAAGTTAGAAGATCCCTTCTCTTTAAAAAGGAAACTCATCAAATAAGAGAGAAATATATTCCCTCTTTATGCTTTAGCCTAGTATTTTATATGGTATAGATTATGGGCTTACCCTCTTCTAATTGGTCCATCACTAATCACTCCTTAATCGGAAAGGCCCATGCAAGGTTCATTTTCCCCCCTAATGTTCTTAAGAAATTAGGACTTTTGATTGATCTTTTCAATTAAGGTTGGAAAGACTAAGAAAGATAGTTTGAAAGAAGCTTGTTGATGGTGCAACTTGATGACATCAATCTCTTGGCAAGTAATGCACAAGAATTGCATTTTAAGAAATGAAGTCATAAAGAGATTGAATAAAGGAAAGATTAACTTACTCTCAAGTAAAGAATTCATGTTTTGAGTAAAAATATCATCAATGGAACCTCTATGGATCGAGACAATGATGTTTTGTTACCATGCCATTATCTTGTGGTTGCACGATGATATTTAGCTTTATTCTAAGAATGTTGTTGAGAATCTAGTTTCTTTCTCTTGAAGATAAATAAAATCCTTAATTACTTTGATGAAACAGATCTATGCAAAGTTCAAGTGTCGATTCATGTAGAGTTTGACTCATAAAAAGTTCAAGTATCTTAGAATCAAAATCTTTCCCAAGGAAGGAAGAATGTAATAAACTAACCACATGATTTGCATGACCGGTAGGTTCAAGGAGAACTCAATTCGGACATCCTTTGGCCACTTCGATGTAAGGACAAAGATATTAGTCATATGTTATTATGTTGTCTAAGACAAGGAATCCACCTAGCTTAGTGGATAATTCTTAAGGAGTCCAAGGAGGAGGTCTTTACTTCAAAACTTACAAGTAGCAAGGTTTTTCCCAAGATCTCCATAAGCCAAAGCATTGTGGACCACTCTTTCTAAGTGGCACCTTTCCAGATAAAGGGTGGTGGAGAATCAATCTACAAAAGGATTGTGTGGATAGATTTTGAAAAGGATGTCCTCCATTGATGTTATTTTTCTAAAAGAGAGGTTCTCAAGTAAAGTTACTCTTTCAATGGATTAGAATCAAAGTGGCTGAGTGCTCAATAGCTATGTATAAACAAACATAAGGTTGGGAGGCGAGTCATCTCTCTAATACGTGATATTCCTATTCGTTATTTGTTTACAACCCACACACTTAGAGAATGGTCTCTTTTGTGTTGGTGTTCTTGTGCTCTATGAGTTACAATTTATAGCTCTCATTCATGGATCGGGGGTGTATGGTGTATGGTGTAGTAAACTAGGTCCAAAGTTCAATACTAGACATTCATTTGACATTAGCTTTTTTTAAAAGAAGTTCCATCATTGAGATCTTTTCTTTTAGACAGCTTGAATTAATAAAAAAGTATAGCGAAATGCAAATGTCGGAACAAATTCCCTGAATGTGGAGATAAAAAAATTGTTGGATGTGTTTCTCATTCTTTTCTTTCCATGCTGAATAGCGAAGTGGATTGAAGACCGAACTTCCAAAAAAACAAAAAAAAAGAGCTCTCATTCATGAGAAGAGCGCTACACTCTCTTGAAAACGTTCTCCATCACTCACGAGTATGAATCCCCATAAATACAACATTTTTTTTTTTGAGCACAAACAGAAAGTATAATATTGATGCTATAAAAAAAAGGTTACAACAAAACACTCCCAAAGAAAATCAGGGAGAGAGAAGCCTGGCAGGAACCACAGCAAAGGAACAAAAGGTCCCAAACCCAAAATACAGATTACATCAAACACGCTTTAATGTACCAGTTGAAGAAACTGATCATATTGTCTCTGTCACTAGATTGTGTCTGGAGTAATTTGATTTTCCAAGAACTATAAGGGTACTTCTTGATAATATACGAGGGGTATCTAACAAATTCCCATTGAGGGGTATATTGCTGCACATGTGGACCCTCCTGATTCCAACTAAGCAGGAGAATAGGAAATTTTTCCCCATTCTGTCAAACAAATTGCTATTTCTACTTTTCCAAACATACCAAAGAATGTGAGCCCTTAAAATCTGCCACAAGGCAATGTCCATCTTGTTGGTTTCTCCAATGAGCAGTTCCCTGAATCCAAGGGATTTGATTCCAGTAGTCTGGCAGTAGAGATGAATGATTTTCCAGAAAGCCATACTAACTCTACACTTAATGAACAAATGCTCCAGATCTTCAATCTTGCCACAGGCTTTACAAAGTCCAGCATCAATATTATACTTCCTTGCTCTGCTTCCAGTCCAGACACCTTTGTGGAGGATCAACCAAAGAAGGCAGGACTGCTTGTTAGACATAGGATAAGCCCAGATACTTTGAAACCTGTACCTCCATTGCTGATGTGTCCAGGCCAGGCTCCACTTATTATTCAACCTCCCACAGATGCTTTTGATGTTGATGTAAGAGTTTTTGAAGCAAGAGTGCATGTCCTGAGCCACCTCAGAGATGTCAATAGATTTGTCCCAAAGATTTTCTGCACTCATTCTCAGCATCTGCAGCTTCTTATCTTTGATTATCTGCTTGCAGGCCAAAGATAAATTGTTAGAATTCAAAATATGCATATCATCAACCACTTGACCATTTATCGCAAGATCCTCCCATTTAGTGAAACCATACTTTTTACATTTATGCCACCTTATAGGAAGGGAAGCATCCCTAAAATTAGAAAACCACCCAACCCATAAAGAATCCTGCAGAACAAAGGAATAATTCTTGGCAAACCAGGTGGGCAGCTTGTACCCTTCCTTGATAGACATCCAAGCTCTCCAGAAGATACAAACCAATTGACTCCCTTTGGGGATAAAAATGGCAGGGGAAGACACAACATCCCAAAGAGAAAAATCAGTCCAACTCTTATTATTACTCAAACAAAAGTTGTTAGTATTTCTTTTAATAAGGCAGGCTCAAAAGTCAGATGAAGAGACAGCCCTAAGAATCCATTTAGCAGCCATTTGAGTAGCCATCCTTGAGGGGCGAAACAAGCCAAGGCCACCCTCAGACTTCTTCATGCAGCAAATCTTCCAGGCTACTTTTGGAATTTTAGAGTTCCCCCATAAGAATCTCCTGGACAGAGCTATAACTTGGGCCAGCTGCTTCTTGGTAGGCTGCCAACATGCAAGGAAATATGTCAGACCAGGGAGAATATAATGCTTCAAAACAAAAGCTCTTTGAGAGATGTTAGACTGCATATCAATCCATTTAAATATCTTCATTCTAAATTTATCCATGACCCAATCCCATCTCTGTTGAAAGGTAATTTCAAAACCCATTGGGATGCCCAGCGATCTGAAGACAGTACCTTTTTTGATGATGTCACAACCTGCCACAAGCACACACTCAGGAACAGTATCATTAGAAGAAAAAAAAACAGTTTTGTGATGATTAACAACTGAACCACTAGCAGTGCAAAAGGTGTTAAGACAATTTAAAAAGGTGCTAGCAGACAAAGAATCAGCTCTCATCACAAAGTTAGTATCATCAGCAAACATCTGCAGACAAAGTTTATCAGGAGCTTGAGGAATTTCAATACCTTTTATAAGACCTTGATTAATACAATCCTTAACAAGCCAGCCAAGGGCATCACTAGTGATGGCAAAAAGCAAGGGGCTAAGGGACAGCCTTGTCTTATGGATCTACACAGCTTAAAAGGGGAAGACAGATGCCCATTCATGGCAACTTTGGAGTGAGCATTGCCAAACAGGGTACTAGTGAATTTAATAAAGTTTTTCCCAGCCCCAATATCATGAAGGGATTGGAGAATAAAATCCCACTCAATTCTATCATAGGCTTTATCAAAATCAATTTTGAAAAAGAAGGTATCAATATTATTATCCTTAGCAAAGTCCATTCCTTCCCAAATAGAGATAATAGCATCAAGAATAAATCTACCTCTAATAAACCCTTTCTGCTCAGGAAGAATAATGGTATCCATCAGAGGACTCAACCTTCTAGCAAGAGAGGAGGCATAAATTTTGTACAGAGAAGTCAGACAGGAGATAGGTCTCCAATTGTTAAGATCATCCTTAGATCCTCTTTTGTGAATCAATTTAATAACTCGAGTAATAATGAAAGTAGAAAGAGACCCTCTACTTATGGCTTCTTGCCAGATCCAGAGAATAATGGGCACCAGGACTTCTTTAAACTCCTGAAAAAACTCATTAGGAATACCATCATGTCCAGGGGACTTACAGGGCTTCAATTTACTAATGGTTTCTCTAACCTCACCAGCAGAGAGGGGGAGATCAAGGAGGGAGACCAAGCCTTGAGGAATCATTTTCTTCCTTTTAAGGGCAATGGTAGCTCTTGCACTCCAGATGTGGTCCCCTCTCTTGGGAGGCATAGAGAAAACATTGGTAAAGAAGGACACAGCCACTTGCAAGTTCTCCTTGATACAAGTGGCAACCTCACCATTACTTTTTTTCAATAGAGGAATGAAATCTTTAGCTTTTTTTTTCTCATAATCTCAAACATGTGCTTATTAGGTTTATCAACTTTCCTAGCCCAAAACTCTCTGGACGTGACAAGGGCACCACAAGCCAGAAGGTAGTCTTCATACCTCACTTTTTCCTGAAGCTCAAGGATTTTCTGTCTCTTAACATTACTACTTAAATTAGTTCTTGAAGAAGGCAAGAGTGAGCTGAACTTCTTTAATAGCAGCCTCCCAAGCCTATAAGTAGGGTTATTACTAGACAACTTGACAATGAGAGGGACATGATCCGAAAGCTGAAGGGAGGAGTCAATAGCACAACTGCTGTTCCAGAAATCTTGAAATCTGGAGGAGTTCATGTAAAACCTATCTAACCTGGCAGATAACCTATTATTAACACTCCTATTATTCCAAGTATGCCCAGTGTTAGTAGAGATATCAAAAAGATTATGCAAGTTAACCAATCTAAACCATTGATTTTTTTCAGTGCCAGCAATCACATTGTTACCATTGCCCGTCCTGTCAGTAGAGTTAGTTACCATATTAAAATCTCTAGTAAGAATTAAGTCACCATCAAGATAACTAATCTCCTCCCAGCACTTAGACCTGTCTACAGAATTATTAGCAGCATACACACAAACAATAGTGAAATTAAAGGGTTCTTTACACTTAAGGCCTATCCACTGATTGGAATCACTAGTCAAGGCCTTTTCAACAAATTGAGTGAGACTAGCTTTTATACCAATAGCAGCACCACCTTTGCCATTATGATTGGTGTGAAACCAAGAGGAGCTACTAGAAATAATCTTCAGGTTGGTAAGAAGTTGATCACCACCAAGTTTAAGCTCCTGCAAGCAAATGAAATCAGGAACCAAAGAAGCATCTTTTAACCAGTTACAAATGGTCTTGCCTCTAACAGGATCAGACAGACCCTTAGTATTAAGAGAAATAATGTTGAGGAAATCCATCAAAAATAAATAAACAACCAGAGAAAGACTAACTAATTACTTTTTAAGGTTCTTAATCGGTTTAACAGCTGAGATGGATGATCTTATCACATCCTTTCTTTTGGTTTTAGTTTTGTCTTTAACTAAAGGGCTAGTCGTCCTATCAATTGCCATATTATCATCATTACCATCCAAAAAACTTGCCTGCAGCATACCTTCTTCATCACTTTGGTTTAATTGTTCAACAAAAATATCATTATGACTTTGGAGATTGACTTCTGGCTTGTTCTGATCATGGGAGGGATTAATTTTAGGGGATTGAACCTTAGCACTATTTTTCTTACCAACAATAGTCCATCCTTCCCCACTGTCTTGGATACTACTACCCGATATACCTGAAGGAGTATCTTTATTCCCCTTTTGATCACCTGCATATTCTGAGTTCTCAGGCTCAACAGAAAAAGTCTCTTCAAGAACCTAAAAAGGGTTACTTATAACCTTCTCAAGAGTTTCAGGTTTCAGACCAACCTGGAAGGGCCTTCTTCCTTTTTTACCTGATTGCTTTTTGAACCCCTAGTCTTCCTTGGAAGTCTCCTCTTTTTTAAAATCAGGAACCTGTTTCTCTGTTCTTTCACCTCTGTGGTCCTTACCTTGAGTGTTCAAAAGTATGGGGCAGTCTTTAATCAGGTGCCCCTGCTTATAGCAACGAAAACAAGCATTAGGCAAATTCTTGTAAACCACTCTTTGTTCATGCAGCTTAAAACCTTCAGAATTTTTAAGAACAAGCATCGTTTTAATATTCTTGGACATATCCACTTCTACTAGCATAAGAGGATCCCATTTGGGATTAAAGCCATTTCTAGGCTTCTGTCCAAGAACTTTACCAATTAGTCCCCCCAACTGTTCAATCCAAGGATAGTATTCAACAGGCAAATCAGGCAGTTCAATCGACACAGGCACCTTAGTCGGTTTTGGGCCTCTAGGGTTGACCCCTGGAAACCATTTAAAAAAGGAAATGGGAGTATTTCTGTTGATCCAATGCCCCTCAGCAATCACTTGCATGGCATTGTGGGCATCTTCAAAAAAGAAAAGGAAGTAATTGTTAGGAAGATATTGAATATGCTTAGCTATCAGCCCCCTACTTTCCCATTTGATTTTCATCCAGCTTTTTAAAATATCCTGAGGAGGTCTAATACCATGACATAGGCCAATGACAACTTTCTCAATCAAATGGTTGTTCCAGTTTTCTAAAGACGTGCTTTCAATAATCAGAGTGGAGTCCTCTCTGTCTTCCTCTTCGAGATCCAGATTGAGGACATGCTCAGGACAACCTCCAGGGTTAGCACCTTCCTCCTCAATTCCCATTTCCATTTTCTTCTTACCTTTATAGTCTCTTTCAACCGTGGGAGAAGGGGACATACCTGAAAATCCTTGCATGTTGAAAATGGAGAAAGGACCTTGTTGTTGAGCTTGCAGAGCACTGGCATACGACTTCGCACTAGCATTTTGCAAGGTATTAATAGGGTTGGAAGATACCTGAAAATTATCATGCCCTTGGGGGCTCGAAATAGTCCCCAATGTACCAGCTAAGGTGCCAATGATGTCGTAAACAGGGTTAACCACTGAATGTATTCCATTCAACCCCTCAGTCACGTACGACGAACCCACCATCCCATTTCGGACTGCATCATCCAGTGCCATATCACCTAGCAAGGACAGCCTCCCGGAGATAAACCCCCCCCTCAGGGGGGCGCGAGAGAAGCAGAGAAGAACTGGACGACTAAGAGTTGCGAACCCGCAAACCCTAGGTCATCACTTGTGTGACACTAACTTGCTGCTACCTGCCTGGAGAAAGAAAGAATGCCAAAGAGAGAAAGGATGCCAAAAACCTCGGCTCACTAGTCTTCATTGTCTCGACCACCTAAATACAACATTTTTCTTTCCATCGGCCGGCTTCACTATGCTAACTGCTTCCAATAGGTGGTGAAGGGCGCTGAGTCGCTTCGAATAGGTGGTGAAGGGCGCTGAGTCACTTCGAATAGGTGGAGATCTCTTATCTCGGGAGATTCTTTTACCTAGAAGAAATAATGATTTCTCAATCGACCATTCCTTAGGAGTTTGGTCAAAATTGACAGCACATCGCTCCCTCCAAATCTTCCAAAGAGTCTCACCCCTGATGGCATTCCACAGCCTCGAAGAACAACCAACCGCCTCACCCAACAGCACCTGTTGCCAATTGATTTGGTGTGTGAGTCTCAAAACCCGTGTCAAGTGATGCCAGATAATACGGGACTTGGGGTAATCGAAGAACAGGTGAGCTAAATCTTCGATGCATCGATGGTAACGTTTGCACCATGGTGGCACACCACATATTTTATTCGCCCTTGAATTGGACCAAATTCCCTTATGCAAGATCTGCCACATGAGAACAGACTTTTTGGTCTCAATTAGGGGGTGCCAAATAGACAAGAACTTTAGTTCCCATCGAAGTTTGGTCCAAGAAAGGCACCACCTCTTGTTGAGGGTGTGATGAACATCTAAGTTCTCTTTGAAGTTGGGTATTCTGGATATTCTCTTACCATTGCTCCATTTGAGGCCCTCAAGGCAAGGAAGATCCTGTCCGGAGAGAAGGCGAGAAGTTGAGTGGTCCCACGCCAAACATCTGCCTTGAAGAAGAATCCATTCCTCGAGGGTAACTCTATGTCTTGGGTCTAAGTCTTCGAACCTAATCCACTTGTTGGTCTCTTGTTTCCAGAGCTGTTTCCACTGTTTGAACCCCTTGTTCCATAACCGCTTTGCAGTTTGGAGGTTCCAAGGCTCCACTCCTCTAATGCCACTGATCGGGAACCGGATAGAGTCATTTTGTCTTATCCCAGCCGCCTACTTCCACTCATCACTGATTCTGATGAATTGTTTGGCCTTGTTCCAACTCTTCCAAAAAGAACACACGAGGCTAGAGCCTTTAGGGGACACCGGAAGGGGGGAGAACAAAAGCGTGAGAATCCCTAAGTCCTTCCAGCCAGGATGGCCAACAAGGGTAAGGTCTTTCAAGTTTCTAAAAATCAATTTAGCCCAAGAGGACTCACTATTGCTCCAGGCCTTGATAAGCCACTTAACTGCAAGCTTGTCAGCCAAAGCCACGATATCCAGAATACCTAAGCCCCCTGAGTCTTTCGAGCTAGTGCAAGTTTCCCAATTGATTTTGGGGATCCCCCTCCTGTTGGGGTCCCTAGTCCAGAGGAAGTTTCTACAGATTCTTTCCACTTTGGCCAACTCTTTCTCCTTCGGTCTCCAACACGAGATAAAGTAAATAGTCTTTGAAAGCATAAATGTGTTAACAACCATAGCACGCCCTGCCAAGTTGACTTGCATACCTTTCCAATAATTTAGTTTGCTATCCAGCTTGGCCAGCACCTAGTTCCATCGTTGGTCCATTGTGATGTCGAAGACTGCATTCATGACTCCACTCAGAACCGTTGGAACTATGCACGTAACGACTGGTGATTGGTGCAAACTCTGATAGCAAGGTAGAACAATGGCCGCAAGCGTCAGGACTCAGGAACAAAAGCGTTGAACACGTAGCGGGACGAATATCTATTATCTACTTGGTTGCGAATCTTCGACTGAGAAACGACAAGAAGGAGCCAAGTTTCTGATTACATTCACTTGGATTATTATAAGTACACATAGATTTACAGAAAGCAATAGTGGTCTGATTCCCAACAGGAGGGGGATTCCCAAAATCAAATGGGAAACTTGCATTAGCCCTAAATGGGATTCCCAACAGTGGTCTGGACCCCAACAGGAGGGGGATTCCCAAAATCAAATGGGAAACTTGCATTAGCCCTAAAGACTCAGGGGGTTTGGGAATTTTAGATATCGTTGGGTTGGCTGACAAGCTGGCGGCGAAGTGGCTTATCAAGGCCTGGAGCAATAGGGAGTCCTCTTGGGCTAAATTGATCTTCAGAAACACGGAAGACCTTACCTTAGTTGGCCTTCCGGGTTGGAAGGACATAGGGATTCTCACGCTTTTGTTCTCCCCCCACCCGGTGTCCCCTAAAGGATCTAGCCTCGTGTGTTCTTTATGGAAGAATTGGAACAAGGCCAAACAGTTCATCAGAATCAGTGATGAGTGGAAATGGGCAGCTGGGATAAGACAAAATGACTCTATCTGGTTCCGGATCTACGGCATTAGGGGGGTGGAGTCTTGGAACCTCCAAACTGCAAAGCGATTATGGAACAAGGGGTTCAAACAGTGGAAACAACAATGGAAACAAGAGACCAGCCAGTGGATTAGGTTCGAAGAATTGGATCCGAGACTTAGAATTACCCTTGAGGAATGGACTCTTCTGCGAAGCAGGTGTTTAGCATGGGACCGCTCAACTACCCGCCTTCTCTGTGGTCAGGATCTTCCTTGTCTGGAGGGCCTCAAATGGAGCAATGGTAAGAAGCTATGCAGAACTCCCAACTTCAAAGAGAATTTAGATGTTCACCACAATCTTAACAAGAGATGGTGCCTTTCTTGGACCAAACTACGGTGGGAACTAAGATTCATGTCCATTTGGCACCCCCTAATTGAGGTAAAAAAGTCCGTTCTCATGTGGCAGATCTTGCATAAAGGTATCTGGTCCAATGCAAGGGCTAACAAAATCTGTGGTGTGCCGCCATGGTGCAAGCGCTGTCATCGATGCATCGAAGATTTAGTTCACCTGTTCTTCAACTGCCCCAAGTCTCGTGTTATCTGGCGTCACGTGACCCGTGTATTGAGACTCTCGAACGAAATCAATTGGCAACAGGTGATGTTGGGCGAGGCAGTCGGATGCTCATTGAGGCTATGGAATGCCATCTGGGGTGAGACTCTCTGGAAGATTTGGAGGGAGCGATGTGCTGTCAATTTTGGCCAAACTCCTAAGGAATGGTCGATCGAGAAATCCTTGTTTCTTCTAGGTAAAAGAATCTCCCGAGATAAGAGATCTCCGCCGTTTAGACATCACAGTATTTATCTCCTCGAAAACAACAAGTTGAAACCCAAATGGGTCCCACATGAGGGTGATGATGAATTTATCCGCCTCATTTGTAATGCCCTCTAGGCTACCATATTCCTCCCCTGCTTTGTGGGATTTGGGGGTCCCATGGGCACTAGTCCCATCCACTTGTAACCTTTCTTCTTTATTTTAATTAAAGTTCGGGAGATTAGGCTAAGGCCGAACTTCCTTTTATAAAAAAAAAAAACACTGGTCTGATCTTCTACACAGATTTCCATTCTTTTATCTCTGTGCTTGTACCTGGTGAAGGCAATGAGTACTCGGAGATCGCATCCGTTGCAAAACAAAAGAAGCTTGGCTGCATGCATCGACCTTTCTCATGGGGATAATGCAATTTACTAGTGAGTTTGTGGTTCACAGGTCAGTCCTTCATGAGGATGGATTCATCTTTCATCTTTCAAAGACGCAGATCTTGATGTCTGATGGCTGTCCTAGCTTTCAATATGAAGGTTGTGTGTCAGACTAGCACCCGTATTTCATGTTTCTAGTTTCAATTTTGATTTGTTGCTAAAAAATGCATTCATAATATAGGGTTTAAACCACAAAAGATGCCCAATATTGGCATATCACATCTATGGCAAAACTTCAAATGGGTAGTGTCAATAAGGGATTGAATCTGCCACACTTTTCTTCTTTCAAGGGTGCCTCTTACGGATCCCGATCCATTGTGTCCTTGGTGAAATAGCCTTTTGCCCCACCCTTCAGGTCAGCTAAAGATTGGGTCCTTTAGTTGGTTGCATGCATCTTGGGTAAACCTGTTAGTTGGTGGTTGCTTGAAACGGCTCCCTTGGAAATTCCTCACCTAGTGAAAGAGCATTTTTTCTTTTGAAAACGGTTTCTCGCTAACCCTAAAAGCCTTTCACCATTCGACAAATATTGTCTATACTTCAACTTTCTTTTTTATATATATTTCACGACTTAATTAATTACATGTCCTCATTTGGGGGACATGGTGGATACCAGAGATTGTAAATTCATTGATAATCCCTCTAAGCTCAAAACCTCTAATCTGATTCATTGTACATAATCCTTTGGAACTCATGCTTGGTCTTCAAAATGGGCACCCTTATGGAAAAAAAGTTTATTATTCATAATTTGGTCTTTCTAGTGTTAGCCAATTGTTTGCCTCTATTTTGTGGAATACAATGGGTTCCAAAAACATTATCTCATTTCAATACCCCTAGTTTGTAAAATATGAGAAGTAGGTACAACATCGATGGCTTCAACAATATCATGTCCCATCATTATAGCAATAGTTATTTCAATAATATGCCGATTTGTATGCCTCTATTGTGTGGGAGAAAATAGGTGTCCCAGATATTAAGGCATCGAACTTTCCCTACTTTGTGAGATATGAGGTAGTCTAAGTACAGGATTTGTGGCATCAAGACTAAATTTTTTCTTTATTATCATAATATTATTTTTTAGATTAAAAGGATATGGAAACTACTTGTTAGAAAAACAATGCAACACAACAAAATTCACCAAGATCTAATTATAATACTCATAGAGCAAAGATAATACGAATAGAAAAAGAAGCACAAATCTATTATAACATGTGAAATGAAAACGTGACATGAAAAATCCATATTGTTTCTACACTTTGAGCCTCAATCGAGGTTTGGACTAAAGCGCAATCAGCAAATCATGAAAAGTAATGTTGCTTGAACATAAGCAAATGTATAAATTCATTGTTGTGCATTTAGTCACTAGCCAAGTTACCATTTTCATAGATAGATTGATAGATCAATCAAACATGAGATACCCTTTGTTGAATAGACGATATTCAAAGGAACACAAAGTTTATTTGAAGCTAAGATTATGGCCTTCTAAAGCCTATAAAGGAGTACCTTGACTACGATCCATCTAGCTATAGGCTCACAATGTAACCCGAAATCTAGACATCTCACAACTCGAGGATGCTAATATATTTTGAGAGTGACGTGTCTAAGCACACTTAGGACTTTGAGGGCACTTTTTCCCTTTTTAGGAGGTTTTTTTCCCTCAACTTGTATATATTCCTATAATGCTAATGGGTCACTTATCTTTGTACATTCACTTGGTAATTCATTTAGTGTTGTGATGTTCTCCAAGGTTCTTCTTCTTTCATGTGTTTTTCATGTGTTTCCATAGGCCTCAAGCTCCAACAATTGGTATCACAACAGGTTGCTGCTTCATCTAGGGTGTTGTCAACAACCCTCCAATCATAGTCTCAGACTCGCATGAAAATTGTTGAGCATAATAAGGGGCTTTAGGAGATCAAAACGGCTTCATTTTATGATGTCAATGTTTTGATAGGAGCTCGTTTTGATATTTCAATGTATTCTCATAGTGCTTGTGTAGGTAGTTTTGTTTTTTTGGTTCACCAATACAAGTAGCTTGAACTCTGCTATAGGTTTAGTAGAGCTCAAGGGGGTAATTTAGTTCAACATTTTGACATACAATCATTTTTTTGAATCAAGGTACTTAGTTAGTGGCAATGGTTCAAAACAATGATGTATTCCAAATGTTGGCTATTGAGCAGAAGTAGGATGATAGTAATTACCCATTATGGACATATATGATGCCTCATGTATTGTTTGCAAGAGGAACATTCCCTAGGGTATTGAAAAAAAAAACCTAGTACACCTACCAGTACATTTATTGAAGGTGAGGTAGATTGCATTCAAGATGATCATCTTTAGATTCCTATTCATGCTATAGTTCTTGTTGCACCTACTATAGAGCAACTTTGTTGGAATGATAGAGATGTTGTAGCACATGCACTGGTACCCTTGTCTATCAAACATGTCATTATCCCTCATATTCACTCTTGCAAGTCAACGAAGGATGCTTGGTATACTCTTGAAACCTTATACTTGACAAGAAATGAGGCTCATATTGCTTATCTCCCAAAATAGTTGGAGAGTGAGAACATGAATGAAAGAGATTCCATGGACAATTCTTTTGACAGAGATCAAAGATATGAAGGAGCACTTGATTGCTAGTGATGAAGTTTTGCTAAATAAGACTGTTCTTAATTATCTTATAGATTCATATCAACGTTTTTGTTATACTCTTCGATTGATGATGAAAGGAAATTCAGATGCCTTAACATTTGAGGAGTTAGTGTATGTTTCATTGCAAGAATATCGTTCCAGGCAAAATAGGTCCATTATGTGTGTTAGAGATCACAACTTTATTTGCTATTTAGAAGGGCAAAGATAAATGGAGTTGGTCTACTAGTAAGCAAAAATCTGCTAATGTTGTAGAGTCAAATGAGGAAGACAAAGATGAGAAGAAAATAGAAAAACATAAATAGGTTTGAGAATTTTGTAAAGGAAATGCTCATCTTACGGTTGTCCAAAACTAGCTTCAAAAGAAGAAAAGAAGAAACACGTTGAAGAAGCTATAACCCATTTTCTCATGATGTGTGTATGTGTGCAATAGTCTCATAGGCCTTCTACTTTGGAAGTGGGGCAACGAATCCTATTACCTCACAACACATCTTCCTCATTTCACTTGAGCCTACCCCTAAAGGCAATACTATCACATGCACTAACAACTACTTTAATCCTATAATGGAACTTGGTAGTTCTCTCACAATGTCACATGCTTTCTATGTACCAAGGATCATGAAAAATATGTTGTTAGTTTCAGCATTAGCGAGATTGGCTTGATTGTTAAATTTTTTTATGGTAGATGTATAGCTCATGATCTCACAAATGGCAATGTTATTATTGTTTTTGTCATTTCATGTAGTGGTCTATATAAGCTCGTTGACTATGCAAAATCTATGAATTATTTAGCATGTGGAGTTCAATATTCTTAACCTATCTTAGATGGAAAGCTTTAGACTTGGGGCACCTTATAAACACGTCCATGAAGGCTATATTTTGGGAAAAATGAAACTCATAAACTCGTTAGAGCGGCTCACAAATTGTAGCTTGTCCATAGTGATGTCTCTGGTCATATGCATATACCTTCTTTTGGGAACTATCTTTACTTCGTGAATTTTATTGTTGATTTTTCTAGGCATGCATGGATGTATCCATTGAAAGAAAAGTCCTAAGTGTTTATGTGCTTCAAATACTTTCTTGTTATTGCTTAAAAACTATTAGCATGAAAATTGGGCACCCTCGATTTTGATCGAGGGGAGGAATACATATCTTTTTTATTTTAATGTATTCTTGGATCAGTGTGGGATAAAACATCAATGTATATTGTTCTATCCACCTCAAGAAAATGCATTTGCAAAAACAAAAAAACATGTCTCTCATGGAGATGGCAAGGTGTATGGCCAAAAGTTAGGCTTTACCACATAGTTTCTACCTTGAGCTTGTTATGTGTGCAACATATCTACTTAACAAGTGTCCCATCAAAGCACTACAATATATCACTCCATATGATGCTTGGAATGGTTGGAAGCCATCTCTTTGCTCATTCGCATGTCTTTGATTGCTTGGCATATGCATTAGTGCCTGAAAGACAACATAGGGAATCAGATGATAAAGTAGTGAAATGTTTTTTTGTTGGGTTTAGTTGTGAAACAAATGGCTATCATATGTATCATCCACAAAATAATCGCATTTCGGTTAGCCGTGATGTTTTTGTTGGAAGATGCAATTTAGCCATTACTTTCATGTAGTAAAGAGACTTCTATTAGCTCCAAAAATGTTTATGACATTTTGCTACCTCTTTTTACAAGTGAATAGTCAAGTGATTGTCCTAATGAGGCAATTTCTCAACCTTTACTAGTTCCACATGATGATGGACATCATTCCATTTTCTATGCAGATTTACATGATGCACTTGTTTATGAGAAGGCTGATATATAGGATGCAAAAACTATGCCTAAATGGTTGGTGCAGACTTTGTGAGAGAGAAAATCAAATGCATCAATCATATGGTATTCATTCACTATCTCATAGTGTTTCTTTTGCATCAGATTGCAATGCAATGAATGCCTCTAGTCTTTTTGATGAAAAAGAGCTAGTTTCTTTTGATTAAGCACAAAATTTAGAAAATTGGATGGATGGTGTGCAATCAAGGTATGATGATTTTATGAAGCATGGTAAATGGCATTTATGGGATTTCCTCTAGGAAAAATACCATCAACACAAAATTGGTATATAAGTTGAGGCAAAAACCTGATGGAATAGGTGACAACTATAAGGCTAGGCTTCTTGCAAAAGTCTTTGCTCAAAAGAGAGGCATTCATTTTGATGAGATCTCCCCACTTGCCAAATGACCACCATTCATAACATCTCTGCATTTGCAACTCATCATGGTTGGAATATACATCAATAGGAAATTAAAGCTCTATTTCTAAATGGTGACTTACATGAAGAAATCTATGTATTTCAGCCCCATGGGTTTGTGTAGAATGGGCATGAAAACAAAGTGTGCAGGTTGAAAAAGGCATTATATGGATTGATGCAAGCACCACATGCTTGGTATGAAAAGATAGATGCCTACTTGATTGCACATGGTTTTGAGAACATTGCAATTGAGAGAACCTTATATATTGAGTGTTCAGATGATGTACATTTGATCATTGTTGAGTACAATGAAAAAATACTAGTCACTAGTCCTAATGATAAGCATATTTCTAAATTTAAGGATGATCTGCATGCCTCTTTTGAGATGTCAAATTTGGGGCATTTCCATCATTATATAGGCATTTAATTTATGCAAGTTGATGGGGTAATAGATTTGTGTCAATCAAAATATATTGACACATTATTGCAGTGTTTTGTCCTTCAAGATTGCAAACCTATTACCACTTCTATGGAAATAGGTTTATGGTTGAGTATTCATGATGTTGGAGATGCATTTGATGTTGCTTTGTTTTAGTAGGGTATTGGATGCTTGATTTACTTATGCATAATGCGGCTTGATATTCAATTTTTTGTCTCTCAGATGAACATGTTTATGCATTGCCCATGTGTCAAACATTGGTGGGCGATTAAGCATATCTTTTGCTATTTGAATGGTACCAAGATACTTGGATTGTTTTATCCCAACGAGAATCACTATCGCTAGATTTATATGCTTTTTCTAGCTCTGACTCTGCTAATTGCTATGAAACTTGTGTGTTCACTGATGGTTTTATGCTTAGTAGCTCATGCATACCTTGGTTTAGCAACAAGTAGCCTACGGTGGCCATTTCTAGTGGTGAGGTTGAGTATAGAGCAAATTTCACTTCCACTTTTGAGTGTGTGTCATTCTAACACCTTTTGGTTGATTTGGGTGTTGGTTAGTTTTCTATCGCTACCATCTTCAGTGATAGTCAAAGCGCATTGGAAGTTGTGAGGAACCCTATGTTCCATTATTGCACAAAGCACATTGAGGTGCATTATCATTATGTCAAGGACGGGTTCTCTGCTTGAGAGATCAGGTTCGCATACATGCCCACACAAGATAACATTGTAGACCTTTTCATAAAGATTCTACATAGGGAGAAGTTTGAAGCTTTCCGCAAAGCTTTGGGCTTACTTCCTTTTGTGGATTCATCTCTATCCACATAGCTTGGAACTTTGTTATGTATGAGTGCCAGAGTGCCAACTACTTGTTCTTCGCATCAGTTCTGTTGAGATATCAAGCCCAACATGTGATGACCCAGGATGACATGTATCAATTTTTCATTTCTCTGACATGTATAGTGGTGAGGACGGTATATCTCAGGGATACTTTATTGAGCTGTACTCGATTTATCTACTGAGAGTGATGGCACATTTGTTTCTTACGAGCACACTCATGCACTGAACATTATGTTTTTCCTTATGTACTATTCTTTACATATTGCACTTGTTGTATTCTTCTTTTCAGGCCATTCTTCCTTGCCTCAATCTCTGTGTGTGCTTCTCCTTGATTGTGAGAGTGTGCGTGAGCTCTCTTTCTTATCTCCTTCCTTGTTACATGGTATGGGAGCCAGTGTGGCTATAGAGAGATCTTGGAGAAGGCCGACGGTGAAGAGTACATGAGAAGGCATGGAGATTGCTATGAAAATTGGTGATGTAAATGATGATGATAAGGTGGAAGTATGCCTTCGTGGTTTAGGAGCTTCATATAAGCAGTTCACAACCTCTATACAGACAAGGGGAAAATATTCCAAATTTTGTTGATCTAGTATGTATGCTTATTATTAAAGAAAAGAATCTTGGTAAGGACTCAAACTCCCATAGAAAACCTAGTTTGGAATAGGTATTCTACTCTGACAAAGGAACACGTAGAGCTAGAGGTTTGGGAAGTGGAAGAGGACACAATAACCAAGACTAAGGTCAACAACAGAATTATGTAGGAGAAAGAGGAGAGTTTCAAGGCAGGGGGAGCCAAAGAGGTCATAGAAATTTTCAAAGAAGTGATTCAGGTAATGATAGTAAAGGATGTTGGAATTGTGGTAACCTGGACACTTTGAAGGTGATTGCAGGTTGAAGAATAAAAAAAACGGATAACGAAAAAAAAACTATGCATCCACAAGCACAGAGGATTCTGAGAAGTTGTTGATGATTCAACATCACATGATGATACGATGTGAACTGATATTTCAAAGCCAAATGATAATGTCCAGTATGTTGATTCAGGTGCTTCAAAGCACATGACCAATCATGCAGAATGGTTAAGTACTTTGCAGAAATTGTCAGTTCATGGATATGTTGAAACAAGTGATGACACATCACACCCTATCAAGCATACAAGAAAAATAGCATTGTCTATGGAGGATGGGAATGTAAAAAACATTGTTGATGTGCTGCATGTTCCAAATATAACAAAGAATCTAGTTTCTATTGGACAAATGGTTGACCAATTACAAGTTAGATTCAATGCTAATGGCTTATATCTAGAAGAGTACAAATGGGATGGAAGATTGATTGCCAAAGGAAACAAAGTGGGTAGGATGTTCACCTGAAATGTGAAAATTACTAAAATGAAAGCAGCCTTGTTTGCAAAAGGTGCAGGTGTTATTGCTGATATAGAGATCTGGCACAAACGACTTGGACATGCAAATTTACAGAGGCTAAAATTGATGCACTCAAAGGAGATTGTCAATGGAATACGAAATTTCAAGGTTGGAGAGATGCAAAAGGTATGTGCAGCATGTGAGTTTGGAAAACAATCAAGAGCATCATTTCCACATGATAAGCATGTTAGCCAGAACGTGCTAGAAATAGTACATACAGATGTTTGGGATCCTGCAAAGACCACATCTATGGGGGATTGCAGGTTTTATGTAACTTTCATTTATGACCATACACGGAAAGTATGGGTATATTTCATGAAAGAGAAGAGTGAGGTTTTCACTCACTTCGAGAATTTGAAAGATATGGTGGAAAAGCAGACATGGAAGTATATTCAGACATTAAGATCTGGAGGAGGTGAATACATGTCAAATGAGTTCAACAGTTTTCTAAGAAATCATGAAATTTAGTCTCAGTTTTAATGTAGGTACACACCACAATAGAATCGCATTGCTAAACACAAAAATAGACATATTGTAGAAATAGCAAGAGCCTTGATGGCTGAAAAGAATATGCCTCATTGTTGTTGGGCAGAAGATGTGCATACGGCTGTATACATCATGAACAGAACTCCAACTGCTATTGTACATCAAGTTACACCTAAAGAGAAGTTCATAGGTAAAAAACCAAACTTATCACATATGAAAGTTTTTTGCTATATTGCAATGTACATGTTCTAGATAAGTTGAGGACTAAGCTTGATCTGAAAGGAGAAAAGTGTGTCTTCATTGGATACTACCTTGAGCAAAAGGGATATAAATGTTATGACCCACTCACACAATAGGTGAAGGTGAGCACAAATATGGTGTTTGATGAAATGTCAAGCTTCTATGCAGATGCCAAAAATGGACTTAATTTTGAATCAAATGACAAAGAGAATGCTGAAAAATCAAGTGCTGAATCTCAAGTTCATAGTGTTAAAAATAAAGAAGTAAGCTCATATATATTTCTGCAAAAAGGATTTTCTTCAAGTAGAAGGAAAATACAAAAATGAAAAATAGAAGCATTTACTTCAGCAAGTAGTGGAGGCCAAAAGAGAATCAAATCCAAAAACTGAACTGTAAGAGGAGTGGCTGTCCAAAGTAGTGGAGAAATGATGGAGAAGAGCTCTCAAACTCATCATGAGAGTTTTGGGTCACTTGGCTATAAAAGAGGCAAGGGAGGACACTCAAGAATAGAGGAAGAAGGCATGGAAGTCCCCTTGTAGCTACTTCATTTGTTTTGAGTCATTTCGTTCAGTTCACTCTCATAGAGTATGTCAAGCTGCACACCCATTTCTGGGTAGTCTACTTGTGAGAGTCATATCTCTCAATATATGTATCCAATTTTAGTGTTTAAACATTCGTTGGAAATCTTATCTCAATTAATCCCTCTGTCTAAAACAGTTTTATGAAATTCTTTATGCTCTGTGAGTTATTCAGTTTTTAGTGAAGTCTAGTTTTCAACTTAACTGAGTGGACATGTAGCCTATTTTGTATCAACGAGTTGCCAACCCAAATCTACACCAAATTGAGTGTTTGATAGCTCAGTTTAAAGCTATAGGTGTCTAATTTGAGTGACCAAAGTTTGAAGTTCATTGCATTTTTCAGTTGGTACCAGTTTTCATTTGAAGGTTCAGCTACTGGCAAGAGTCTTGATCCTGAGAAGGTCTTCTACACTTTCCGCTGCAATTAGGAGAGGAATTCTCCAACAATTGGTATCAGAGCATTGGAGTTTTAAGATTCAAAGCATTGGAACTAAACTGAAGCAAAGGAGAAGCTACAAATCAAGGGGGAGCTTCGTGAATTCAAGAGAAAGCGCCACAACATACTTGAGGTAAACTTCAATCTTGGAAGCTTTCAATGGCTGATTTAGGACAACAAGTTGAGAAGGTAGACAAAGATAATTTTCAGTCTTGGAGGTATAGAATGATAAATTACTTTAAAGGTAAAGGTTTATGGAGTCTAGTTAGTGGAGACGATCCACAACCGGTGGACCTTGAAGATCCCAACATTACTCCGGCACAAAGGAGACAATTTGCTGATTGGGAAGAGAGGAATCAAAGGGTGATGTTCCTCATCTCACAAGTTCTTTCTAACACTATGATTGGTCATGTGCAAAGCTTAGAAACAGCCAAGGAAGTTTGGGAAGCATTGGAGAAGGTGTATGCTACCTCAACAAGGTCTCGGAGGATGCAACTCAAGAACGAGCTCAACAACATGAAGAAAAGCTCAAACCAAAGTATTAGTGAGTATACATTGAGGATCAAAGAGCTTCGGGATCAGCTAGCATCAGTTGGATGCAAGATAGAAGAGGAAGACATCGTCCAAACAGCCCTCAATGGCTTGAGGAGTGAAGAAAAGTGGAAGCCCCTCATCACAAACATTCTTTATAGAGACCGTCTACCAACATTCGACGAGATTATACCAAATCTTGTGGCTAAAGAGGTAGCTCAACAAGGAGAAGGCAACAAAGGTAAGGACAGCCACAGTCAAATGTTATATGCAGGAAGAGGTAGAGGAAGGAACTCAAGAGGAGGCTCGAGAGGAAGAGGAAGAAGCTACAACAACACAAATTTTAGCCAACACAACTCGGAGGACAACAAGGACAACTCAAATGACAACACACATGGAAGAGGTCGAGGAAGAAATAGAGGAAGAGGTCGAGGTTCATACAATCCTCATAAAGGTATAACATGTTATCATTGTGGTAAACTAGGACATTATGCAAATGATTGTTGGCAAAAGAATGGAAGGCTGAATGGAGGCAACCAAAGGAGCCAAAATAACTATGCGAGTACAACAAGTGAAGGAGACAAGAAAACCATGCTTGCCATGAAGCATGACTACAACAACTTGAGAAGTGATGACCAAAAATGGTTCATAGATTCAGGTTGTAGCAACCATATGACATGCCAAGGAGATTTATTCACAAAGCTACAAGCTCCAAGTGGAAAAGGATGTGTGGAGACCGGCAATGAAACTCAACACGCAATTGAGCATGTTGGAGATATCAAGCTTGGAGATAGAAAGGTATTGGCTGATGTTCTTCATGTTCCTACTATTGCAAAGAATTTGATTTCAGTAGGACAAATGGTAGAGAAAGGATATCATTCAATGAAAAAGGCTTCTTTATAAAAAATCCAAAAGAAGGATTCAAGGTCATTGCTCAAGGAAGGAAAGAAGGAAGGATGTTCACTTTGGGCATTCAACAACCACATGGAAAGGTGATGTATATTCAGTTTGGAAACAAGAGCATTGATGAAATCAATTTGTGGCACAAAAGGTTTGGCCATATCAACATTCCCAAGCTCAAGAACATGAGCAACTATGAGTGGTAAGAGGTCTTCCAAGATTCAATGATGCTGGACTACATGAGTTTTGTGAAGCATGCCAACTAGGAAAGCAAACTCGACAACCATTCAAGAAGAGCAACTATGTGGCAAGGAATGTCCTCGACTTGATACACACGGATGTATGGGGACCATCACAACAACCATGAGTGGCTCGTAATAGATATTTTGTCACTTTTATCGATGATCATTGAAGAAAAGTATGGATGTTTTGCATAAAACAAAAATCAGATGTGTTCTCCATGTTCAAGAGATTTAAAGCATAGGTAGAAAAGGAAACAAGATGCTACATAAAGACCTTGAGGTCCGATGGAGGACAAGAATATTTCTCCAAAGAATTTTGACATTTTCTTTATGAAAATGGCATCAAGCGACAATTTACATGTAGGTACACACCTCAACAAAATGGAATAGCTGAAAGGAAAAATAGACATATCACAGAGGTTGCAAGATGCATGCTCAATGAGATGAAGGTGCCACTAAACTATTGGGCTGAAGCAGCTAGTACGGCTGTTTATTTGATGAACAAGTCCACAACGGCTGGAGTACATAATGTAACTCCCGAGGAGGTTTATTCTGGTAAGAAACCTGACCTTACACATCTCAAAGTTTTTGGATGTGTGTGTTATGTTCACATCCCTCAAGAACTAAGGACAAAGATGGAGGCAAAGTCAGAAAAATGTATTTTCATTGGATATTCATCGGAACAAAAGGGATATAGGTGCTACAATCCGGTGACTAAGGAGCTACGAGTCTCACGAGATGTGGTATTTGATGAGCTAAGACCATGGTTTGGAGACAAAGGGAAAGAGAAGATTCTTGAAGAATATTGCGAAGATGATGGAGGTGCTGTCCAAGAAGAATTTCAGCAAACAAGCACTCAAATATTAGGTCCAAAAGCTTCTACATCACTTGGAGAAAGCTCAACATGGAAGGGAAGACTAAGAAGTCATTCCTCATCACCAACATCATGTTATGAAAGATCTAAAGTTGAAAGTGCTGTCCAAAATAGTGATTCAAATGCAAGTGAAGAAGAGTATGAAGAGGTGATCACACCAAAGGGGAAGTTGAACCGGTTGAAGAAGCAATGTTCAAAAGAAAATGAAAGGAGGTCTTCGAGAGCAAGGTATCCAATTCAAAGGCTGAGCTATGATAGTTTTATTGCAAAGCATTTTGCATATATGACATAGGTGGTCAAAGACAAAGAACTAGATGCATATGAAGAAGCATGTACACAAAAAGACTGGCAAGAAGCTATGCAAGAAGAGATGAAAGCTCTCAAGGACAATCACACATGGGAGCTAGTTCCAAAGGCTGAAGGTATGAAGATTGTTCCAAATAAATGGGTGTTTAAAATAAAGAGAAATGCTGATGGTTCTCTAGCAAGGCATAAAGCTAGACTAGTAGCAAAAGGATTCAAGCAAACTCACGGCATCGACTATGAAGAGACTTTTAGCCCGGTTGCAAAGATGGGAACAATTAGAACCTTGATTGCATTGAGTGCAGCAAGGAGATGGCCATTATATCAACTTGACATAAAAAAATGCTTTTCTCAATGGTGAACTTCAAGAAGAGGTATACATGAGTCAACCGATTGGATTTGAAGACAAAAAGCATCCAAATTCTGTTTGTAGATTGAAGAAACCTTTGTATGGGCTGAAGCAAGCACCACGTGCTTGGAATCAAAGATTGGTCAAGTACCTCACAAGGTGTGGGTATAGTCCAAGTAATGCAAATCCCTCTCTCTACATGAAGAAAGAAGAAGGCAAGCAGGTATATATTTGCATATACGTTGATAATCTCATCATAACCGGAAGTAATGTTACAGGAATACAAGAGATCAAAAGGGAACTGGGTAAGGAGTTTAAAATTTCAGATCTTGGTGAGCTGAAATACTTTTTAGGCATTGAGATAGTCTATGGGAAAGGTGGCATTTACTTGATGCAAAGAAAGTACCTATTGGATGTTCTTTTCAGATTTGGAATGAGTGAATGCAAACCACTCACTCAACCTATGGACACAAATGTGAAGCTATGCTCAAATGATGGAGAGAAGTTACATGATGTAACTACATACAAGAGTATTATAGGTTCATTGATCTATGCTACGATCACAAGACCAGATTTGTGTTATATTGTTGGAGTTGTTTCTCAATTTATGCAAGCTCCAACAAGTGAACATTTAAATTCAGCCAAACGAGTGCTAAGATATATGAAGCACACAATCAATCATGCCTTGTTTTATAAATATGATGAAGAATTGCAGGTAAAGGGCTTTAGTGATGCTGATTGGGCTGGTTCGAAGGAAGATAGAAGATCCACTTCAGGTTATGTGTTCATGATAGGTAGCAAACCTATCACATGGATCTCGAAGAAGCAACCTATTGTTGCACTATCATCGACAGAAGCTAAATATAGAGGATTAGCCTTTGCAACTTGTGAAGCTATGTGGATTAAGAGGCTCTTGGTTGATCTTGATGTGCAGGTGCAGACCATTCCAATTTATGGTGACAACATGTCAAGCATTCACTTGACAAACAATCCAATGTTTCATGCACGAAGCAAGCACATAGAAGTGCATTATCATTATGTTCGAGAAAAAGTTTTGAGCAAGGATGTGGATATAAAGTTCATTGGAACTAATGACCAGGTTGCAGACATGTTTACAAAGTCCTTAGATGATTCTAAGCTAAAGAGGTTCAAGGATGACATCAACTTGCAGGATATGGCTGAAGGTGCAAGCTCACATGTGAGCTTGAGGGGGAGTGTTAAAAATAAAGAAGTAAGCTCGTATATATTTCTACAAAAAGGATTCTCTTCAAGTAGAAGGAAAATACAAAAATGAAAAATAGAAGCATTTACTTCAGCAAGTAGTTGAAGCCAAAAGAGATTCATTCAAAAGAAAATCAAATCCAAAAACTGAACTATAAGAGGAGTGGCTGTCCAAAGTAGTGGAGAAATAATGGAGAAGAGCTCTCAAACTCATCATGAGAGTTTTTGGTCACTTGGCTATAAAAGAGGCAAGGGAGGACACTCAAGAATAGAGGAAGAAGGCGGGGAAGTCCCCTTGTAGCTACTTCATTTGTTTTGAGTCATTTCATTCAGTTCACTCTCATAGAGTATGTCCAGCCGCACACCCATTTCTAGGTAGTCTACTTGTGAGAGTCATATCTCTCAATATATGTATCCAATTTTAGTGTTTAAACATTCGTTGGAAAGTTTATCGTGAGTAGTTCCTCTATCTAAAACAGTTTTATGAAATTATTTATGCTCTATGAGTTATTCAGTTTTTAGTGAAGTCTAGTTTTCAGCCTAACTGAGTGGACAGGTAGCCTATTTTGTATCAACAAGTTGCAAACTCAAATCTACTCCAAATTGATAGCTCACTTTAAAGCTATAGGTGTCTAGTTTGAGTGACCAAAGTTTCAAGTTCATTACAGTTTTCCGTTGGTACCAGTTTTCATTTGAAGGTTTAGCTGTTGGCAAGAGTCTTGATCCTGAGAAGGTCTTCTACACTTTCCGCTGCGATTAGGAGAGGAATTCTCCAACACATAGTGGACCGGATGAATCACTGAGCAATCCTTCCAACTCAAATCCATGGAGTGGAAGATTGCATGAAAATTTCAATCCAAAAAATTCATCAAATACATCTAAGAAAAGTAAAGAAAAGCTTTCTACTAGTAGTAAAACATGTGCAGGTTTTGAAGATGTTGATGGAGACTCAAGCACTTCAGAAAAGAGTCTTGATGAGGAACTTGGATTGCCCTTTGTGAAGACTCCACGAGTAAGAAAGGCACATGTAGATGATACAAGGAGAAGAAGATCTGGGAGGATGCAGAATTCAGTGCAACGATTGACGTATGACAGTTATATGGCTCGTCATTATGCCTACATAACCAAGGTAATACAAGATGCTCAACCTTCTTGTTTTGAAGATGCAATTGGAAATGCAAATTGGGAAAAAGCTATGGATGAGGAGATGGTTGCGCTTTATGGAAATGATACATGGAAGTGTTCCATTGTGGCAAAGGAAGAAGCCCATAGGCTACAGGTGGGTTTACAAGGTAAAGCACAATGCTAATGGTAGCATACACAGGTACAAAGCCGGATTGGTAGCAAAAGGATATGCACAAATATATGGCATTGATAATGAGGAACCTTTTAGCCCTTTAGCTAAAATATCTACTCTTAGAACACTTTTTGCATTAGCTACAACAAAAGGATGGACTTTGCATCAGATGGATGTGAAGAAAGCTCTCCTACCTGGTGAGTTACAGGGAGAAGTATACATGGACCAACCACAAAGATATGAAGACACAAAGCATCCAAAATATCTTTGCAAGTTGCAAAATGCTCTGTATGGACTTAAGCAAGCTCCTTGTGCATGGGATGCAAGATTGTTGATTACTTAACCACCATTGGGTTTTCTATGCATGATGCACATCATTCACTATATGCAAGGAAGAGTGATGATGGAATCACAATTGTGGCTATTTACGTTGATGACTTGATTGTACGTGGTGATAATGAAGAAAGCATTAAAGAGGTAAAGCAACTTTGTATGTAGGAATTTGACATGAAAGATCTTGGTATGCTACGATATCTCTTGGGCATTGAGTTTATACATGCAGAAACAAGTATAGAAGATCTAGTAGTGGTTTTCTATTCTCACTTGGGAGTGCAACTATTATATGGAGCAGTAAGAAGCAACCCACTCTTGCTTTATCGAGTATAGAGGCTAAGTATAGAGGTGTTGCAATGGCAGCATGTGAGACATCATGGTTGAAGATGCTACTTGCAGATTTAGGTATGGAAGTGCAAAAGCCTATCACCATCTATTCTGATAATCTAGTAGCATACAGTTAGCACGGAACTCACTTCATCAGAGAAAAGGTATTAGCAGGTGATATTGATCTTGTTTATGTGAGAACAGATGAGCAGGTTGCTGATATTTTCACTACAGCACTTGGAGCAGAGATGCCGAAGAAGTTTTGGAAGATGCTTGGATTTGAGGATATGATATTGAGCTTGATGGGGGGGTGTTGAGATATCAAGCTCAACATGTGATGATCCAGGATGACACGTATCAATTTTGCATTTCTTTGACATGTATAGTTGTCAAGCCGATATATGTCAGGGTTACTTCATTGAATTGTACTAGATTTATCTACCGAGAGTGATGGCACATTTTTTTCTTACCAGCTCAATCATGCGCGAAAATTAGGTTTTTCCTTATGTACTATTCTTTATATATTGCACTTGTTGTATTCTTGTTTTTAGGTCATTCTTGTACATTCCTTTTATGTAATAGAAGAAGAAGAAGAAGATCTTCTTCCCTGCCTCAATCTGTGTGTATGCTTATCCTTGATTGTGAGAGTGTGTGTGAGCTGTCTTTCTTATCTCATTCCTTTTGACAACTTCCACAAGTGGTTTTTCATATATTTTGGTAATGATGTGTGTAAACACACTTACGGCCATTGATGCACACTTTTTCGCTCTTTACGAGGTCCCCCCCCTCAAACTTGTATATATACCTATAGCCCTAACAATCCACTTATCTTTTTGCATTCAATTGATAATTCATTCAGTGTTGTGTTGTGCTCCAAGGTTCCTCTTCTTCCTTGTGTTGGTGTGCTTTCAGAGACCTCAAAAATGAGACAAGGGATCCTCCAACCCAAAGGAAATATAAAAATCAACGCTTGATTTGTCTTTGGATCACATATATGATCGTGCAAAAATGGTGATGATTAACAATGAGACACTCAACGCATCTAATAGCTGTAGCTTTGTCTAGCTAATGAATTGAATTTTAACTTAAGTTTTGTATAGCTAATGAATTTTAAATCAAGTTTTGTCTAGCTAATGAATTGAATGGTGTAGTCAATTAGTGGATGAATGTCGTTTTTTGTTTCATTATGAACTTGCATAATTTTCATGAATTTAGGCTCTTGGGGAGCACACAACGATATTATGCACTCATAGTAAAAGAGATTTTCTATCATCGCTTCTATATTCAGTAAGGAGTATAAACTTTCTTTGCAAGTATTTAATCTGAATAATCGAGATGCGATGGCGTCACTAAAAAGTAGCAGTCTTCAGACTTTATGCATTTCCTTTTTTTTTTTTCATTATGTACTTCTTATAAATTGCATAAAATCAGCATTTCCGGGAGCACGAAATATATTTTGTAACTGTAATAAAAGAAACTCTCTATCATAGCTTTTATATTCAATTAAGTGTGTAGAATTGATCTGCAAGGATATGATATAAGTAACTCAGATGCGATGGTGTCCCTTAAGAGGCGTGGACTTGAGTTTCTCTGCAAGCGTAGAGAGAAACAACTATAGGATCAAGTGAAACTTCATTCCTGTGAACTTATATGAGCAACGTATGCTCGTCTACTGCATATTCTACCAAAACACAGCTGCTAATATGTAGATAACATCATCACTAAAGTATATTCCAAACAATTCATCTTGGCTGCATCATAAAATAGTAGACATGTGTTAACTAAATGGGAAAACTTCTATGCCCAATACCTGCACATAGCAACCCTGTGTAGAAGTGCATGTGGATGCATTCATAGCAACCAACCTCCAAAGAGGAGGGTGATTGTAGAAATAATGAGAACGATACATTTGGGGCCTTTCCCACGTGGACTGATGAAGGGAGCTTCCCAAATCCTTGTGGCATGGACTCTTTGTTTTTGGAAGCAACGAAGTGATCCTCTTTTCCTATCTCTACAACATGCAAAAAGCAACCCAAAAACTAGGGAGTAGAGAGATGGAGTTTATTGTATGCAAGTGTCACAAAAAGGAAGTCTCAATCCATTTCATGGCTAACCAAACCACTATATGTTTAATTATAAAAAACATAGACAAGAGTGTTAAGAACCGTTTGGCTTTTGACATAGAGGGTAGCTTTGTTCCATGTAGTAAACATGATTGAAAGTTGATCCTTAGTGCTCAAATTCTACACCTTGACCTATTTCTCAATCCATTTATCTCTGATCGTATGTTAATGTTTTTGAATTTGCATGTGACAAGGCTACTTCTACGATACTCATATTGTCACACACGATTGGAATTTGTTTCATGTGACAGTTCAAATATGTTAGAAACTTCTTTAGCCATGCAAGATCAATGGTGAAAACTATTAAGGATCTATATTTAGATTCAATTGAAAAAAAGAGTTACTCATTATTATTTCTTAGAAATCCATGAGATGTTGTTGTTTCCAATCATGACTACATAGCCACTTGTACTCCTACCATGCTTTGAGTGATCCAAATCTGCATCACAATAATATTGAAATCGAAAATTTTTATCATAAGCATAAAATACTTCTTTTTCTCAAGTCTCCTTGATTGATCTAAGAATTCTCTTGGCGACCATCAAACTTCTTGATTTGGCAGTTCGCCTAATTAGGCTTGCATACTTTAGAGGTCCTAAACTTCAGAGATCCTAAATTGAATCTCCTAAAAGTGAGATCCTTAATATTTTCTACCTTATGCTGAATAATATTTACATGTACACCGAGTGGATTTGTAATTTTCTTAGAATCAAACATGCCATACGGTGTTAGTAGCTCAAGAATCTACTTCCTTTTCTTGAGGCCTATGCCGTGCTTGTTAAAAATTATGTTTATAAACAAGAACTAATTCAACTCGATAAGATGAGAGTTCTTAAACTACTCTCCATGTCTGTTACTTCCATCTCTAGTGGTTGCTCCATCATTCCTCGAAATAATAAGATCTTTAACATACACACAAAATGTTGACAACAAGATCACATTACTTCTTTGTGTATAATGGCGCGTCTACGACACTCTATTTGAAACCAAATTTTGCTAAGTAATACACTATTATTTTTTTCCATGATCCTATGGATTTGTTGAGATCATAAAGAACCTTCTTAACAAGCACACGTGATGAGAAATTAGGGGACAAAATGAACCCTCCTTGGTCCTTTTAGCTTAAGGCCTGATTAGTGATGGACTAATGAGGAGAGGAAGGTGGCCATAGTCTTGTCCCTCAATCACATAGGCTTACTTTTGTGCCGTCAAATAGCAAAAAACCCTCTAGAAGTGGTGACTTTGTCTACTTGAACGGTTTTGAAATTCTCGAATGAATTATAACCCTTTGTTTGGTTGAGAAATCCAAGGGATGAGATTGAATGGCAAGCATCCAGGCACCCATTCATCTCGGCCCTTGGATTATCAAGAGATCCAATCGTTAAGATTGTAGAAAGCTAGAAAAAATGCAGCTTTTCATAATGGCCATTTACCTACCGATTGGATGGCAAGGAATTTGTTCCTTAGAAAAGGAATGCTTCAATTGCTGGCCCTTAGATCTTGTAGCATCCGAAGGTGGAGTTTGAATGCAAAAAAAGGGCGCCTACTTTCTTCAACTATCTAATGGATGGTAGATCCAAATGCTAAGTGCATTGCGCGATTATAGATCAACCAAAATTACAGACTATCGTTTGATTTGGGCTCCATCCTATGCTTGAAAAGTGTGCAAAGATGTGTGCAAAGGGCCTTCTTGAATACTTCCTTATTCCATGATAAGCTACGAATATCTCTCTAAAGAGCCACCAACTTTAGTCTTAGCCATTGATTTCAACCATCCAATGGCTCTAAAACTTCCATGTTATAATTTAAATGCAAAAATAATCAATTAATATTCTATTTAAGAATACCACTCATGGTTTGTTATGCCGACTTTATCCACTAGACTATGCATTTTAATCCCTAAAAATTAGGGATCCTTAAAAGGCCCATACAGGGTCCATTTTTCCCCCTAATGACTACCTCAAAATTTCAAATCATTTAGGTTACTTTATGTAAAGTCTCTCCTCCAAGTGAGTGCTTAAGAAGGCATTTGTAAAATCTAGTTGGTGTATCATGAAAATTTTTTGGCTTCAATTGCAATGAGAGTTCTAAATCTAGTCATCCTTGATTTTCTCTTGATTGTTTCCTCAAAGAGAATCTACAGTTTTGTGCAAAAAACTTCACATATGGTAGAACTTCGTACGGAGCTATGTTGCAATCTGATTTCCTCTTTATTGTATATCACTTTATTGCGAATCACCTCGTGAACTTATTCTTGGACACCAATGAAAAGTTTGTTGGAACATCAAGATTACACTATGCTTGAGGTGGATTTGATCTACATCAAAGGCTATTGCATTGAAAGAATATACGTTGGAGAGTTCTTTTTCGTATGCTCATTTATTGTATTTTTTGAGAGATTTTTGATGGTTCAATTACCATTGTAGAAGCCTTGAGCTTTACACATATAAAGGTAGAAAGATAAAGCCAAAATCCCATGAATTTGTGGTGGTTGAAGTTGCATTCAATCAATCAATCAAATCACCTAAAAGTAGATCAAACTAGATCTTCACTTTTCCTAGATTGTAGGAATGTGAATTGATTCCCTCCAACAACCATTCCCACCTTCATTTGAATTAAAAATTCACTTGTAGAAGTCGTGGAACACTCCTAGAGTCTATGTAATGACTTGAAATCACTTTTACATTACATGAAAGCAAAATACGTACACTTGTGACCATCATTGTCTTGCTCCTTCAATTCTCTGCATCATCTTCTTCGCCAATAGTAATCTTGTAGAGGCTGTTGCTCTCTCTCCAGAGCTTAAAATTGAGTGCAAGATGGCTCATTGGAAAGGTATTAGTTTTCAGTTTTTGCTTATAAATGTGCATAGCATTTGGTTTCATAAATTGGGAGAAATCGAAGTTTTTCTATCTTGGGTTCAATCTCTATGTATTCCTGAAAAATAGGAAGTACCACCAGTGAATGTCTCATTCATTCCTATAGCATATTTTGCTTATTCCTTATACTTTTTTGCATTCTATACACTCAACCCTATGTGTATCACTCCCATGAAAGGAATTTTTCGAATTGTAATCACGCTGGTTTCTATGGGCATTTGAAGTTCATTGTCTCTTCCATAGATGGTAAGTTTTTTGAGCCAGGCGACCCGCGAACCTATCTGTTTTGTATCGACTCATTCTTCTTAATTCCAAAGTACATAGTGTGTTTCTTTGCACTTATCACATGCCTATAAGGTCTATTTGAGTCTCCATAAGCTCAAGCGATGGTCTTGTGCCGGTTTGCTAGACCAAACATCATCGCTTCGAAATGCATTTTTCTACCTTCTACAAGCTTCTCTAGGTTCTTTCAGTGGTATCAGAGCTAGATCAAGATGGGTGAAGGATTTCCCTCAATGATCGAGAAGCTTGATCGACACAAGTGTGCAGCTTGGAAAATCAGGATGGAGGCTTATTTGCAAGGTAGAAATCTTTATGGAATTGTAGCAGGTGATGAAACTATGCCTATTCCAAGACCCAAAGGATGACCTACACAAGAGGAGATAGATAAACTCATACTTTGGTGTGCAAGGGATGCTCAAGCGAGGTCGTATATACTAAACTCTATCTCTTGTTGGAGTTAGACGTCTGCAGAAGCACGCGAATAGCACAAGGAAGAAGAAGAAGCTTGGAGCACAAACACACAATACTGAATGTATTACTAGAGAATGTACAAAGATAAGTAGCCCATTAGGGCAATAGGCGTATATACAAGCCGGGGGAAAAAAACCTCGTAAAGAGGGAAAAAAGTTCCCCGGCGGTCCTAGTGTGTTCACACACATCACTACCTAAATATATCAACAAATCCCCCCTGGGAGTGATGCGGTGGACAAGGAGCTGGCACTCATGTATAAGGAAGTGCCAAGCTATGTGGAAATCACTCCACAAAAGGAAGTAAGCCGAAAGCTTTGCGGAAAGCTTCAAACGTCTCCCTAGGCAGAGCCTTCGTGAAAAGGTCTGCAATGTTCTCCTCCGTGGGCACATATGCCAAGCTGATCTCCCCAGCAGAGAACCTCTCCCTGACATAGTGATAATGCACCTCAATGTGCTTAGTGCGAGCATGGGACACAGGGTTCCTCGCAATTGCCAATGCGCTCTGACTCTCAGAGAAGATGGTGGTGGCAGAAGACTGGCCAACACCCAAATCAGCCATAAGGCGTTTGAGCCACACACACTCAACAGTTGCTGTGAAAGCTGCCCTATACTGAGCCTCACAACTGGAAGTGGCCATAGTAGGCTGCTTCTTGCTCAACCAAGATATACATGAGCTACCAAGCATGAAGCAAAAACCACTGGTGGACACACGAGTGCCATAGCAACCAGCCCAATCTGAGTCAGAAAAAGCATGCAAATATGGCGGTAGTGATCCCCCCTTGGGATAAACAACCCAAGTAACCGAGTACCACTCAAGTAGCAAAAGATACGCTTAACCGCCTTCCAATGCGTGACTCTTGGGCAATGCATAAACCTGCTCATCTGTGAGATAGCAAACTGAATATCTGGCCGAGTAATGCATAAGTAAATCAAGCATCCAATAGCCTACTGATAGAGAACAACATCAAATGCATCTCTAGCATCATGAAGACTCAATCGTAAACCTGTCTCCATAGGAGTGGCAACAGCCTTACAGTCTTCAAGGCCAAAACGCTGCAATAATGTGTCAATATATTTTGTTTGACACAAAGCCATTCCACCATCAACTTGCATAAATTGAATGCCCAAATAGTGATGCAAATTCCCCAAATCAGACATCTCAAATGAAGCATGCAAATCAGCCTTGAAATCAGCAATATGCTTCTCAATAGGACCAGTGAGCAGCATGTCATCAACATAGATAACAATGATCAGAAGCACATCATTAGCACGCTTAACATATAAGGTGCTTTCAGTTGGACTGTTCACAAAACCATGTGCAACCAGATAGGCATGTATCTTCTCATACCAAGCACGTGGTGCTTGCTTTAAACCATATAATGCCTTCTTTAACCTGCACACCTGGTTTTCATGCCCGTTTTGCACAAAGCCACGGGGCTGAAAAACATACACTTCTTCATTCAAGTCACCATTCAGAAATGCTGTTTTAATGTCCAAATGATGTACATTCCAACCATGATGGGTTGCAAGTGCACAAATGCTCCGAACAGTAGTCATACGGCATGTAGGTGCAAAGGTCTCATCAAAATCAATGCCTCTTTCCTGCGCATAACCCTTTGCAACAAGCCTAGCCTTATACCTGTCAACTGTACCATCATGTTTACGCTTCAGCTTGTATACCCACTTAGTGCCAATGGCCTTCTTGCCAGGAGGCAAGTCACATGTACCATTCTTCATTATACCATCATATTCAGATTGCATAGCAGCCATCCAATTTTCTGAATTATGTGCTTCATCAAAAGAAACAGGCTCATTCTCATCACAGAGACTAGACACAGCCATAGCATAGCAATCTGATGCAAAGGAGGCACTATGAGAGCCTGAACGAGTATGATATGACAAAGGTGCATCTAATTTGTTGTCCCGCAAAGTCTGCACCAGCCATTTTGGCATAGTTTTTGCCTGCTCAATATCAGCTCTCTCATCAACAAGTGCATCATGTAAATCTACATCAGAAATGGAATGATCTGCATCATCATATGAAACCTGCAAAGGCTGAAAAGTTGCCTCATTAGGACCAACACTAGACTGTCCACCTGTAAAAAGAGGCATCAAAGTATCATACATGTCTTTGGAGCTAACAGATGTCTCCTTAGTACATGAAAGCAATGGCTGAATAGCATCTTCCACAAAGACAACATCACGACTAACCAGAATGCGTTTAGTCTGTGGATGATATAGACGATAGCCTTTACTTTCAGAACTGTACCCAACAAAAATACATTTTACTGCCTTATCATCCAATTTTCTGCGATGTTGTTCAAGCACTAGTGCATATGCCAAACAACCAAAAACACGCATATGAGCAACAGATGGCTTGCGGTCATGCCAAGCCTCATATGGAGTGATAGACTGCAGTGCTTTAGTGGGACACCTGTTCAGTACATATGCTGCACATATGACAGCCTCAAGCCAGAAACTATGTGGTAAAGCCTGACTCTTGACCATGCACCTCACCATCTCCATGAGTGACCTGTTCTTTTGTTCAGCAACTCCATTCTGTTGAGGTGTATATGGCACTGTACACTGGTGTTTTATCCCACGTTCAGCCAGAAATGCATTAAAATCAGAAGACATATATTCCCCCCCTCGATCAGAACTGAGGGTGCCCATTTTACATGCTGACAGATTTTCAGCCAAAACCAAAAACTGTTTAAAGCATATGAACACTTCAGACTTTGCTTTGAGTGGATATACCCATGCATGCCTGGAAAAATCATCAATGAAAGTCACAAAGTAAAGGTAATTCCCAAAAGAGGGTGTCTGCATAGGACCACAGACATCACTATGTACAAGCTGCAATTTCTGCGTAGCCCGAACTGAACCATCTTTTGGAAAGGAGGAACGCTGCATTTTGCTCAAAATACAGCCTTCACATACATGTTTTCCAGGTGCCTCAAGCTTGGGCAAAGAAGACACCATATCAGATTTCTACAGGCGTAGCAAACTAGCGAAATTCAGATGTCCAAAGAGTGCATGCCAAAGCTTTGCATCTGACATAGCCTGAGAATCATGAACTGCACATGCCGAATCATTCACAGATCTTTCATAGTCTATGAGCTTATATAGCCTACGACATAAAATGCCAGAAGCAATAATAACATCGCCATTTGACAGATCATGAACTGTACATCTGTCATCAACAAATTTCACAACCAAGCCAATCTTGGCTAATGCAGAAACTGATAACAGATTCTTCTTGATCCTTGGTACAAATAAAGCATCTGACAAGGTGAAAGAACTACCATCAGCAGTAGTCAGAATGATCTTACCAACTCCCATAACAGGATAAGAGGAGTTGTTGGCGCATGTGACAGTATTCCCTGTAGGGGCAGGCTCGAGTGAAGAGAAGAATCTGTGCTGCGAGGTAATATGTTTGGTCGCCCCACTGTCAAAGTACCAAACATCTGAGTCCACTGCAGACATGCACTGCTCATGAGAAGATGGGTCAAAACTGCAAAGAGTAGTAAATGCCCATTCTTCTTCCTACACAAGATTAACACACTCTATTTTTGGTGTAGAGGTTTCTGCAATAACCATTCCAGCCTCCTTTTTCTTTGCCTCTTTTGCAGCAAGTTTTGGACAGTTCTTTATGATATGATCATTCCCTTTACAGTACTTGCAAAACAATTTCTGCTTTTCTGATTTCTTCTCATCTTTATCCTGGTTCTTCGAATGTGCAGCATTTGCAGATTTCTGGTTACTAGTAGAAGAGCTCCATTTTCATTTGCCCTTCTGACTAGCCAGGAAAGCTTGATCTGCAACACGCATAATGGACCAGTTGTGCCTGGACTGATCTTCCTGCAACAGAACAGAGACTAACTCCTCAAATGATAAGGCATTCGAATTGCCTTTCATCATCAACCGAAGAGTAGAAGCAAAACTCTGGTATGAATCAGGAAGACCATTCAGAACGGTCTGCACAAGTGAGCTATCTGGTATAACCTCATCAGCAGAAATCAACTATTCCTTCAAATCTTTGATCTTCGTTAGGAAACTGTCCATAGAATCACCTTCATTCATGTGCTCACTCTCCAACTGTTTTCGGAGGTAAGCAACACGAGCCTCATTCCTAACTTGGTACAATGTGGTAAGTGTATCCCAAGCATCCCTAGCTGTTCTGCAAGAGCGAATATGAGGAATAATGGCACGTTTGACAGACAAAGCTATCAATGCATGTGCTTGGACATCTCTGCCATCCCAACGAATCTGCTCTGCAGTAGGTGCAACAGAAACAGCAGCACGAATATGAATCTGCGGAATATCATCTTCAACACCATCTTCATCAGCTCCAGCACTTGTATTTGCAGTACCTGTCGTTAGAGTTGTAACAGGACATCTTTCAACACCCTGCACAATATTCCACAATCCTTTTGCAACCAAAACATGTCGCATCATATAAGCCCATAATGGGTAGTTGGTACTATCCAACTTATCCTCAATAGCCAACATACGGAATACATCACTGCTTTCAGCCATGGCCTGTGACTAAAATACCTTGATGCAGAAAATTGACTGTATCTCAAAAAGTTGAACAGAACTGCCAAGACGAGTTCTACTAGACCTATAGCAGACTTTGAGACGCTTAAACTGGTGAACAAAAACTGGTATATACCTTTGGCCCAAAAAGACAAAATAGCCTGCACAAGCGCTATGATAGTGCGTTCGGAGGCCGAAACGAGCTCACATCGCGATTTCGGCACCACACAGCGAAGCTGTTTTGATCTTGGAAACACCTTGAGTATGCTCACCAAAATTTGTACGATTCTGAGACTGCAAATGGAGGAGTGTCGACGGCGCCCTAGATGAAGCGACGACCTGCTCTGATACCAATTGTTGGAGTTAGACGTCTGTAGAAGCACGCGAACAGCACAAGGAAGAAGAAGAAGCTTGGAGCACAAACACACAATACTGAATGTATTACTAGAGAATGTACAAAGATAAGTAGCCCATTAGGGCAATAGGCGTATATACAAGCCGGGGGAAAAAAACCTCCTAAAGAGGGAAAAAAGTGCCCCCACGGTCCTAGTGTGTTCACACACATCACTACCTAAATATATCAACATCTCTGACTTTCTATTACCACATATTAGAGGATGCAAGACATCTCAAGAGACTTGAGATGCCCTCGAGACTTTCTTTTTTGCTAGTACCAAAGCAAGAAAGAATCATCTTTGGAACGCGTTCAACCAAATGAAGAAGACACCTAAACAAAGCATCACAGAGTTTGTTACCAAGGTCAAGGAGGTTGCAAATCAGTTAGCATCCATTGGAGAGCTGATTGAAGAAGAGGTCATCATGAGGCAAATTCTCAATGGCATTCAAAGTGATAAGCAATGGAAATCCTTCACAACGGCTTATGATCTCATCATGGATGTGGAAACTCCAGAATTCAACATCTTTCTTAGACAACTCTTCAATCAAGAAGCAACACTAGCATAAAGGAAGGTAACTCTTATCATGGTAATTCAACTAGTGGTCTATATGCAGATAAGAAGAAGCAAAAAGACAAGAAGAAGCAGAAAGGCAAGAAGAAGGAAGAAGATGAAGAAGAGACATCCCAAGTCAACTTTGCAAGCAAGAGCAAGTGGAAAGGGAAGAAGAAAGGCTCAAAGCAAGACAAAACCAAAGGTTAGAATGTTCAACCTTGTGCCATATGCGATAAGACCAACCACACCACTCAGAATTGCTGGTTCAATGGGAAGACCCAGAAAGGAAGTGGAAGAGGTGGATATGGCAGCAATAAAGGGAGAGCTGGACACAATTTTAACAATAACAATAGAAGATATAATAGAAGGGACTACGACAATTATTCAGAAGATCAATCACATGAAGACTCATTGCTTCTTATGAATCTAAGCCACAAAGAAGGTAAAGAAGATGATCATTTGTTCTACATAGATTTAGGATGTTCGAATCATGTTGCAGGCAACGTTGCTCTTCTATCTGATTTGGAAAGTCCAAAGCATAGACATGAAGTGCAAACAAGGGATGACAGAAAGCACAATGTGGAGAAGATTGGTAATGTCAAAGCTTCCAATGGCAGGACAAACATTCTAAGTAAGGTTCTCTATGTACCCACTATCACTAAAAACCTAATAAGTGTAGGCCAAATAGTTGAAAAAGGCTTGCATGTTAGGTTCACCAAACATGGAGCGTTTGTGGAAGATCCATGTCAAGGCTTCAAAAAGATAGCCCGAGGTGAGAAGCATGGTATGCTCTATACTTTAGGAGAAACGAGGAACATAGCTCTATTCAACTTTGGGTCTCAAACCCTAAGTGAGCTTGAAGTGTGGCATAAGAGACTTGCTCATGTGAATGAAAGAGCCTTGAAGGATATATGCAGGGATCAAAGTGCTCTAGAAATGCCGAACATATCAAAGCAACACATGATCAACAGGTGTGATGCATGTCAGATTGGGAAGGCACAAAGACAACCATTCAACCACAAAGACTACATCCACAACAACTTATTGGACTTAGTACATACAGATGTATGGGGACCGAGTCAAGAACCATCATTGGTAGGATCAAGGTATTATGTCTCATTTATTGATGACCATAGTAGATGGAGTGTTCTATACTTTATCAAGAGTAAGAATGAAGTGTTTGATTGCTTCAAGAAGTATCTTGCACATGTGGAGAATCATATAGGTAGATCACTAAAGAAGCTCAGATCACATGGTAAAAGGGAAAAAGAAGTAAGAAGTGTTTGATTGCTTCAAGAAGTATCTTGCACATGTGGAGAATCATATAGGTAGATCACTAAAGAAGCTCAGATCCAAAGAGTTTGATGAGTTCTTGTAGGAAAAAGGTATCAAAAGGGAAGTGACTACTAGGTACTCTCCTCAACTAAATGGAATTGTAGAGAGGAGAAACAAGACATTGGTTGGATCAGCCCGAACAATGGTTGAAGAGAAGAAGTTGCCACATTATCTATGGGCAGAAGCTATTTCAACTGCTATGTACCTTGTCAATAGACTACCATCCAAATCACTTCAAGATATGACTCCTTATGAAGCATGGCATGGAGGAAAACCTAGTCTTGGACAAATAAGAGGTAAGCTAGATGAAAGGGCAACAAAGGTAGCGTTTATTGGATATGATTCAACTCAGATGGGCTACAAGTTCTTCAATACTTCAACCAAGCAATTCAATACAAGTAGAGATGTGTTTAAAGAACACAGGTCTTGGTATGATGAAGACAAACAAAAGGTAACACTACCATATGATCTTCATTCTGACTCTCATCAATTAGGAAGCAAGCATGATACACAGGTCCAGGATCCAAGAAGTGATACATACGATGAACAAGATGAAAGGAAAAAGGATTACAAGCTATGGAATTCAGGAGGCAAAGCAAAGATGCAAGAGGTTGGAGAATGCTCCAAACAAGTACCTAGAAGATCTGCAAGAGAGAAGAAACAACCAGAAAGGTATGGATATGATTCCACATTTGTTACGAAGCATTCAATATACTTGGCAAAAGACTCTATTTCAGAGGAACCCTCAACCTATGAAGAGGCAAAGGGAAACCCTAATTGGGAAAAGGCCATGAAAGAAGAGATAGATGCATTGAAGGAGATGGACACTTGGGATTTGGTTCCAATATCATCGAATCAAAAGGTAATTGGTTGCAGATGGGTATATAAAGTTAAAAGAAACTCAGATGGATCAGCTTGCAGGTATAAGGCAAGATTAGTTGCCAAAGGATGCTCACAAACTCATGGTATAGACTATGAGGAAACATTCTCACCAGTTGCAAAGATGACTACAATCAGGACATTGATAAGTGTAGCTACTGTAAGGAATTGGAGACTCCTCCAACTTGATGTGAAAAATGCATTCTTAAATGGTTGGATAAGTGAAGAGGTATACATGTCACAACCACTAGGTTTTGAAAACCCTAATCATCCATCTTATGTTTGCAGACTTAAGAAAGCATTGTATGGATTGAAACAAGCTCCAAAAGCTTGGACTTATAGGTTGGTTACATATCTTTAAGATCAAGGGTTCAAAGCTAGCAGCTCAGATCCTTCTCTATTCATCAAAAGGGATCACAATGAGGTTATCTATCTATGTGTATATGTAGATGATATTATTGTGACAGGTGATGATCTAAATGGCATTTAAAGGATCAAGAGACACATGCAAAAGGAGTTCAAAATCAGTGACCTAGGTCAGCTGACATATTTCCTAGGTATGCAGGTGATATACACAGTTGAAGGAATGTATTTGACTCAAAGAAGATACATTCAGGATCTTCTTCTCAAGTTCAAAATGGAGAACACTAAACCTGCAGGTACACCTTTGGAGATGAATCATAAACTTAGTGTTTATGAAGGTGAGAAAATTGAAGACCTAAAAGAATATCAAAGCTTGGTAGGTAGCTTGATATATGCTACTCATACAAGGGCAGACATCTCATATAGTGTGGGAGTGCTTAGTCATTTCATGCACTCACCGAGAAGACCACACATGGATGCAGCTAAGAGAGTACTTAAGTATCTCAAAGGTACAATCAACGAAGGTATATTCTATCCTTACTCTTCAGATTTGGATATCAAAATCTACTCAGATGCAGATTGGGCAGGAGCTAAGGATGATAGAAATGGAGTTTCGGAGAATTCCCTTGCATGTGGGATAAATGCACTTGCATGTGAATGATTCTGGCTTTGGACAGAAGGGTGGAGCATGAAACACTCAACACCCCCCCTCCATGTGATGATCCTTTTTGTTTATAATATGGGGACTAGTGACATATGGGATCACTTAGTCCATTTGGTGTTTAGGATCCAAGGACATATGGAATCCTTGGACATAACTTGGACATATGGGATCCAAGTTTGGGACATATGGCATCCCTAGGATCTTGGGACATATGGGATCCCTAGACATGTACAAGGGTTTACATCATGGGGTAGGTAGTGCTTATGGAACAATTTGCCATCTCCTTTTGCTTTGTGTTCTTTGTTGATTTCTTTTGGATCCATCGATGGGATCTTTGGTAGAGCCTTCTTCCTTCTTGCGGACTCCTTGTTTGTTGATTTTGAGTTTCCCTTTGATGTTGTTAATGTAGCCTCCACTTGGTGCTTGTGTTGTTGGTGTAACCTTTGTCTTGTGAGCTTCAATAGTTGATGGCATTGGGAAAGTCCTACCTTCTTTAAGAAGGTGGTGTCTAATCCCTTACAAGAGCCATATGTATATACATAGAGATTTTGAGATACAATATAGGAATGATTCATATGTCATATGTTCACATCATTTCCTTTTAATCTCTATGGATATAGAATACATGTGAAAACAATCGTGAAACAACGGATCTTGTTGATAATAGTGCATTAGCACACCTAATGATTATCGTATAATCCAAAGATAAACATTCCCCTCTTTTTAGTGTTAACCAACAAACCAAATGACATTAGTGCATACGAAAATGATTTTCCAGATTTAAGTAGATCCGCCTCAGATATGCCTGCTCGATTTAGTAGGACATGCGATAGTTCATGTGATAGTTCAGTGCATCGGGTCCCTACTCTAGAGTTTCACGTTCTGTACGTGCCTTTGTGGATGGAGAAGAGATTAATTGCCTTCACGTGATTCGTGGTGTGCATTCGTGCTCTTTGATGGAAAAAATGGCACACCCAGAGGATGCTATTGCAGGTCGGCTTTTCAAAGGTGAACTGCCGCACACATCACTTTTGTACAGTATGAGGAATTATCTTCCTTCTTTGCACTCAGGACAGGCATTCGAGGAGCAAACAAGGATGTGAGGGAGGCACGATTTGCACACTTGTTACAGCCGCTGCCTTCTTCTCTCTCTTGTTGGAGGCTTTCTCTTCTGAGTCTACCGAGTGTAGTAAGGACTTGCATACCTGTAGACACCTTTGAGGTATATTTAGCATAAGAGCATCTTGGATCTTTCTTTGCCTCTTTTGTTGGTATCTTGTAGTTGCATCTGTAGTAAAAGGTGTTGCACCTTCACCTAGAGCAAGATTTGTAGTTTTTGGTGGGGTTTTGTGATGACGCATCTGCTCCGCATAGCCTCTATGCACAGGTAGTGAGCCTCTGTGTAGAATCGATGATAAGAATAGCACATTCAGTGAATGCCTGGTCTACCCCTAAAGCCACTTCGCTTCTTCGAGCAATGAGTGACATTGATGAGTCTCTCTGTTGAAATAGACAATCATATGCTCCTACTCTCTGTCATTGATGGCCACCAAAAGAGCGCATATATGTTGCAAGACGGAGGCCTCTATTTCTCTACAATTTCTTTTGAAATCATCTAGGGGCCGGAGCAGATGCATAGGTGACAGTGCTTATCAGCTCTTCCATTAGGTGTAGAATGCATAGATGTGCAAATGGTAGAGAAATGGGCGACGAAGGTGAGCAAAGAGCTGAAGGAGAAGAACAGTTTCCTTAGAAGCTAGAACCTGATCTTCGAAACGATAGGCTACCAGTAACTTGAGCTTGCGACACAGGAAAACCTTTGTTTGCCATTCTGTCATGTGGTCAAGTCACCTTTCCTTCCTTACTTTTCCAAATTTGTGTAAACAGTTAGGCGCCTCCTCCGTAGCCTTGGCTGACGATATGGAATCTAGTGCTATCAATTTATTGTTCTCCATCAGAAAACTCTTCGATCCATAGCATTTTAGGGCTGCAATCATCGCCATCTGTTCGTCTTCTAACGTTCTATAGCAGAAATAAGGTAGTTTTGCAGCTTGAAGGCATCAGCTTGACCACTCCTCTATTCGGAGTTCTCATGAGCAGTTGTATGATATATGATATGAAGAATACAATATGGAGGGAGAGGGGAAAAAAATGTAATGAACAATATGCTACCACCAGATAATACTACTAACTGATACGAAAAATGATTATGATAAAAGAAAACAGTGTATTCACTACTATTCTTAATGGAAAAACAACAATAATGCTAGTGCTTAGAAGCACTTTTATTATACATATGAGATATGGGAGGGATTAAGAGTGACATACATGCTAATGAATAAGATAACCAGAATGAGCTAGAAAATAAACTCAAAGAGAAAATGAACCTATGCTCTGATACCATGTTGAAATGTAAAGGGACTACTCCTACTCTACTCACATGCACACATCAAACAAGCTAAGGAGGAAGGAACAAAAGATAACAAAACATTATGAATGAATTAAAATGGAAATGGAAATGACTTACATGAAATGCTCTATGAGCATGGAGACTCCATGAGGAGTGGAAGTGCACTCTTGGCAATGAGCTAGAGTGGAATGACTTGTATGGAGTGAAGGGAGGCCTTGCTTATATGGAGTTTGGGAGAATTCCCTTGCATGTGGGATAAATGCACTTGCATGTGAATGATTCTAGCTTTGGACAAAAGGGTGGAGCATGGAAATCTCAACATCATGGAGTTCCAAGAAGCAAACAACAGTTGCTTTATCCTCAACTGAAGCAGATTACAGAGGCTTGACCATAGCAACTCAAGAGGCAATATGGTTAAAAGCATTCTATACAGATTTGGGACTTGTGAGTTCCAAACCTCACATATTTGGAGATAATGTAAGTTCCATGCATCTAGCGGTAAATCCTATTTTCCATGTGAGAACTAAGCACATAGAAGTCCATTACCACTTCATCAGGGAGAAGCTCATGGCAAAAGATATTGACATTTCTTTTGTTCCAACTGAAAAGCAAGTAGCAGATATGATGACAAAGGCACTTGATGGAATAAAGCTTGGTAGATTCAAAGCTATGGCAGGTATTCAACCTATCAAAGAATGAAGACTCAAGCATACTTTAGCTTGAGGGGGAGCTGTTGGAACATCAATGTTACACTATGCTTGAGGTGTATTTGATCTACATCAAAGGCTATCGCATCTAAAGATTATCCGTTGGAGAGTTCTTTTTCTTATGCTCATTTATTGTACTTTTGAAAGATTTTTGATGGTTCATTTACCATTGTAAAAGCCTTGAGCTTTACACATGTAAAGGTAGAAAGATAAAGCCCAAATCCCACGAATTTGTGGTCATTAAAGTTGCATTCAATCAAGCAATCAAATCACCTAAAAGTAGATCAAACTAGATCTTCACTTTTCCTAGATTGTAGGAAAGTGAATTGGTTCCCTCCAACAACCATTCCCACCTTCATTTGAATTCAAGCTTCACTTGTAGAAGTCGTGGAACACTCCTAGAGTCTATATAAAGACTTGACGTCACTTGTACATTACATGGAAGCAATATACATACACTTATGACCATCATTGTCTTGCTCCTTCAATTCCCTGCATCATCTTCTTCGCCAACAGTAATCTTACAGAGGCTTCTGCTCTCTCTCTGGAGCTTCAAAGTGAGTGCAAGATGGCTCATTGGAAAGGTAGGAGTGTCTAGTTTATGCCTTTAAATTTTGCATAGCATTTGGTTAAGTAGATTGGGAGAAATCTGAGTTTTGTTGTCTCGGGGTCAATCTCTACGTATTCCTCAAAAATAGGAAGTAGCACCGGTGTCCTCGAGATTTTCTGTCCTCTCTCACTCATGAAGGCCTATGACAAACACAATTGGTGAAGGTAGCCTGAATTCCCTGAGAAGTCCAACATGCATCAAGGATGTCAAAGGGAGTTCACATGCAAACCTTGGAAGAAATCGAGCAAATCTAGGGTAGCGGTCAAAGCTGGTCAAACTTTGGAAATTACGGTAAAAATTTCAATATCTCCAAATCACATGAAAATTAATATACTTGTAAAGCCTATCAGAGGCAGTGTATAGCCCGAATTTCACATGTAAATGGATTTTCTAGCACACTGATATGCCATGTGCATTTTGTAAAAAATGTAATTTTTCCACTTAGACCCTACAAAATCTTGTATAGGAATTTTTGTTAGCCATATGGTTTGACATGTGTAAAGACCATATGTGGCTACATATCTGTACAGAGTTTCAAGGCTATTAGAGTTTCCTAGACACCTTAATGCCACCTTGCAAGCTTCCAAATATAGTCAAACTTGTATAAGGGAGATTTAGATAAAAGTTTTTTCTGCATATTCCTATAGGAGATCTTTGGAAACATATTCCTACAAAAGTTCATCTTCATCAAAGCCTTTTTAGAGGATCAAAGAGCACAAAGTCCAGTTTTCAAGGTCACCACAGTTTTCTAGTATAAGCAAATTGAAGGGTTGAAGGGCTGCCACATGGTGACAGCTGATTGAGCCATGTTCTGCAATCAAGATGAGCTCATATTCAATGGTGGAGATGCACTTATGCTTAAATCAAGGAGAATCCACGAGTTTTTTTCATCAAAGAAGACTTTTTTAAAAGTTAAAGATCAATAATGCAAGTTTTCTCTAAAAATACTGACATATCTTATCGGAATTGATGTCAGCACTGATCCAACGGTCCAAATCATCCCCAAATCCAATGGTGGAGAATGAACGCGCCTAAATTTCACTCCTTTACACTAGATTTGATAGAAAGAACAATTCCAAGCCATTGATTTGATTAATCAAACGGTTGTAATTGAAAGTAGTGATCCTAGAGTTGAGAGTTTATTTCTCTAGATCCAAGGGCCCAAATTCATTCAAATGACTAGATAAACCCCCCTCCAAACTCCTAGAGCATCATTGTTAGGCATCCATAGGGCTCTTGCTAGCCTAAGGTTTCCTTGAGACGATCACCCTCTGTTGAGCGAGTGAGGATCCAAGGTGGGCTACTTTGAGTATAGTACCTAGTTTCAAATTTAAGTTAGAACTCCAATATAGGATAGGCTCTTGAAAACAACATCTCTATCTTGACTCACCCTCGGTGGAGCGTGTGAGTGAGTTAGAGCTGGTTTTAATGAGTCTTAGACTTCTTTAGTTAGACGTTACAAGCCTAGACATACGTAGGGCCAATGAAGTGGAACTCATCTTCTTACGTGTGACATTCGGTTGAACTGTCATGGTTTGAGGGTCAGAACCGCCTTTGATCAGTAGAGTGCTTAGCTTGACGTATCACGACAATCTTATACATGTATCTTAATTCAAATCCTTTTAATTCATGTCACTTGTCACTTATCTCGTGTCTCTTGTCTCTCAGTCTCTTAAGTATTTTTTACATGTCTTCTATTTTCTTCTATGTGTGAGAAGGTTCCGCAGTATTTGCGTTGAACCAATGAGGATGTTTCATTGACCTTGTGATTAAACTCTATCATCATAATTCACTTGCATGCATATAATCCATACATACCCATACATATTGATTAGTTTCTGAAAGTGTATAAGAAGCTCCAATATTGGACCATTCTTCCTTTCGAAACTAATTTATGTGTAAGGATTCCATCTATTCTGGTCATGCATACATATCATCCAAAGAAGACTATGCATATGGATTAGAATTAGGAAGTGTTTAAGAAGCTCCTTCAATGGACCATTCTTACTTCCAAATTTGATTTGTGTGTATGGTTCTCTTTCATTCTTATCATTCATGTTCATAAATCTAACTTGCACTCCTACATTCCCATTCCCATAATCAATTCAACATTTCTTTCTTCTCCATACTCAACATTAATTTCACTTTCACGTCCTTAGACCTTCCAACATTCATTAGCTTCATACACCCTGTGTGTGCCATGACTGGACCCGATCCACGCGGATTGTGAGCAGCTCCACATTTGAACCCGATGTGAAAAAAAAAGAAAAAAAAGTGTGGAGGTGATCGCAATCCGGGTGGATCGGATCCGGTCGTGGCACACACAGGGTGTATGAAGCTAATGAGTGTTGGAAGGTTTAAGGACGTGAAAGTGAAATTAATGTTGAGTATGGAGAAGAGAGAAATGTTGAACTGATTATGGGAATGGGAATGTAGGAGTGCAAGTTAGATTTATGAACATGAATGATAAGAATGAAAGAGAACCATACACACGAGTCAAATTTGGAAGGAAGAATGGTCCATTGAAGGAGCTTCTTAAACACTTCCTAATTCTAATCCATATGCATAGTCTTCTTTGGATGATATGTATGCATGACGAGAATACATGGAATCCTTACACATAAATCAGTTTCAAAAGGAAGAATGGTCCAATATTGGAGCTTCTTATACACTTTCAGAAACTAATCAATATGTATGGGTATGTATGGATTCTATGCATGCAAGTGAATTATGATGATAGAGTTTAATCACAAGCTCAATGAAACATCCTCACTAGTTCAACGCAATACTACGGAGCTATCTCACACATATAAGAAAATAGAAGACATGTAAAAAATACTTAAGAGACAAGAGACAAGAGAAAGTGACAAATGACATGAATTAAAAGGATTTGAATTAAGATACATGTATAAGATCGTCGTGATACGTCAAGCTAAGCAGTCTACTGATCAAAGGCGGTTCCAATCCTCAAACCATGACAGTTCAACCGAATGTCACACGTAAGAAGATGAGTTCCACTTCATTGACTACGTATGTCTAGGCTCGTAACGTCTAACTAAAGAAGTCTAAGACTCATTAAAACCAGCTCTAACTCACTCACACGCTCCACTGAGAGTGAGTCAAGATAGAGATTTTTTTAATGATTCTTAGACTTCTTTAGTTAGACGTTACGAGCCTAGACATACGTAGGGTCAATGAAGTGGAACTTATCTTCTTATGTGTGACATTCGGTTGAACTGTCATGGTTTGAGGGTCGGAACCGCCTTTGATCATAGACTGCTTAGCTTGACATATCACGTACATGTATCTTAATTCAAATACGTTTAATTTATGTCACTTGTCACTTGTCTCTTGTCTCTTGTCTCTAAGTCTCTTAAGTATTTTTTACAGGTCTTCTATTTTCTTCTATGTGTGAGAAGGCTCTACAGTACTGCGTTTAACCAATGAGGATGTTTCATTTAGCTTGTGATTAAACTCTATCATCATAGTTCACTTGCATGCATATAATCCATACATATTGATTAGTTTCTGAAAGTGTATAAGAAGCTCCAATATTGGACCATTCTTCCTTTCGAAACTAATTTATGTGTAAGGATTCCATCTATTCTTGTCATGTATACATATCATCCAAAGAAGACTATGCATATGGATTAGAATTAGGAAGTGTTTAAGAAGCTCCTTCAATGGACCATTGTTCCTTCCAAATTTGATTCGTGTGTATGGTTCTCTTTCATTCTTATCATTCATGCTCATAAATGTAACTTGCACTCCTACATTCCCATTCCCATAATCATTTCAACATTTCTCTCTTCTCCATACTCAACATTAATTTCACTGTCACGTCCTTAAACCTTCCAATATTCATTAGCTTCATACACCCTATGTGTGCCAGGACCAGACCCGATCCACCTGGATTTCGATCACCTACACATTTGAACCCGACATGAAATGCTTCGTGGCATTTGCTTTTGATCTTGTTGGGAGGTTGTGACGCATATTTTTTGTTTCATATTTTTTATCCTCATCATATCATCATCATCATTCTTGATTGTTGCACTCGATTTCTCACAATATCGTGCACATCTTCGTCGTGAAGTAAATGCATTTGTGAGAGATCCAGAACATCGTGCATCACTCGCTTATTCACATAAGATGGAGGAAGGATTCAAATCTCTTATTGTTGAGAAACAAGGCCAAAGAATAGTCTCTTCTATGTTGAGAGAGAAGGGAAAATTCAATGGCATCAACATTACAAGCTACTTAGATTTGTTTGAAGAGCAAGCTATGATGTTTGGTCTTCTGAAGATCTTTTGATATCAATCTTTGAACAAATTGTTGATACCTCTATCATAAACCGTGTCACTCAATATGATAGTCTTCCTTGGAGTGATTTTAGAAAGGAGATGCTCAAAGAATTCTATCTTGAAGATTATAGCGAACATAATCAGGATGGATTCTTATGATGGGTCAATTCCCCAAAGCCTAGTAGCTCTATTACTCACTTACAAAATGAGTATCTTAGATGCTATGAACAACTTCCTGATGAGGATAAGATAACTCTAGAACCTGATCTTGTGATCAATTTTCTTAAGCTTCTTCATCCTGAAACTCGTAGGGAAGTTGATTAGAAGAGCCAGAGAAGCGCTATGGTCTTACTGACAATTGGAAAAAAGTGCGTAAAGTAGTAGAGGTTGTAGCCCATAGACATCAAAGACAATCCATGCTTTATGAGCAAACTAGTCTTCCTCAAGCTAGCCTTCCACAAACTAAGGAGCAATTTAGAGAACAATCCCATGCTATGCCTTTTGACTCTACTCCTATTCCTCAAATGATGGAGCCTACTAAAGGTTTTGAAGTAGAGCCAAATAAAAGTGTAGTTGAACAATCTCAAGTGGAAATTATCACTAAGCAAATGTAAAGTCTTATTGCTACACAATCCAATTTGGCCAAGATTATAGATGCTTTACAATCTAATTACACCAAAACTTTCCAAAATCAAGAACCCAATGTCTTTTCAAGAGCCTAATCAACACGTTATAGCTACCAATCAAAATCCACAAGTAGCTCCTACTCAAGCATATCAAGTTCCTCCAATGCATAATCCTTCAATGCAAAATCCTCATCCTCATGTGCAAAATTCTCAAATGTATCAAAGCATATATCCGCAAGCTTCTTAAACAACGTTTCAAAATCCTCAAAGTCAAAATTTTCAAAATCATCAACCATATACTATGGAAGCTCCTCTTGCATTGATCAAATTTTCAGTACCTTCTCTAAGAGGTTCGCACGCTATAATGCTTTTACTCTTCCAATATTATCTATTTTGATTTCTGAAGCATATACTCCAAAGCCTAAAGTTCAACACCTTACACAGGTTTATGACTTTAAGCACTTTCTCTTAGCACGTATTGATAAATCAAGAGCTTCTAGTTTCACTCCTCTAGTTCCTACATCTGGTTATATTTTCATAGTGTTTTTTCATTCCTCCCTTACCATAATTTCCTTGCAAACGTAGCCTAGATCGATAGTCACAGATTTTCTTGTCTATGTCTATTACTAGTCGTTGCTCCTTAGCAGCCTCCAATAGTTCACAATCTCTCAAAAAGTGCTCTAATGAATCACACCAAGGACACCTACAAGGGCCACACACAAAACCATTTTGAGTTTGAGGATTTTGATTAACTTGAGGTGGGAAATTTTGAAATTGAGTATTTTGTTGATAAGGAATTGCTTGAGCAGGATAATTAGGATTTTGATAAGGCAATTGATGTATTTGAGGAGCTTGGGGAGCAGTATGTGGTGTTCGATCAGCATCACGATTCTCTGATTTCACACATTCACGATTCTCTGACTTCACAGCATCGCAATTCTCTTGATTTCACAAAATCGCGATTTTTTCCAAAAGGTCCTGTTTGCCTGTTTTGAGCCCCAGGAGCCTGATTTGACATAACTTTTTCATCCAAAGTCCATTTTTTGAGCTCTATAGCTCGTTGGAAAGCTCGTTTTGGATCCTACACGGCCTCAACTGTATTTTATAAGAATAATGCGTTGATTTTCAGATAGGATAATTTGAAGTTGACCCTTTGGTGGGACCAAGAACCCAAGGGGACTCCAAAGGATTTTGAACCATACTAAGGGGAAATTTTGGAGTCTTAACCCAAGCTTATGAACCTGAGATCTTAGTTTCTTTACCTCCACAGGCTCAACCAGTTATTGAAAGAGGAAGCTCACCACCAATGGGAGCTTATGTTCCTAATTCCACGGATGTTGGAATACCTCCTTCAATTCAACAGTACTCTCAAGAGTTCTTGCGGGAAATACAAGAAGAGAAATAGGCCAAGGAGAAGGGTAATTCCCCTCCTATTCTTGAGGTTGATGATCTTCATGATCAATTTTCCCAAGACATTCCATCCATTTACGGAGATCAAGTCGAGCAACAAGAAGACAAAAGGATAGATTTTGAATCTAATACCTTAGAAGAACTGCCTCAATTTCCAGGCCCATGGGAATCTGAATCTCTTCAGATCAGAGCTCCCACAATACTGGTCAGACATGAAGAATCAGTGATCCCAAGGAACACTGATGTCGTGAAGAACACTAAGGTTCAATTTCATCTCACTATAGAAGAGCTGCTCAAAGCAAAACCTGAGCTATGGAATAATGTGAAGGATCAAGTTCCAGAACTTGATTCCAATAAGCCAAAAACAGCCTCTAAGCAAAACGTTCCAGAGATACCTCTAGACAAAATAGGGGACATGTGTGAGGGTGAAGAAGGCAATACTTATCTTCCAATCACCTACCAAGGTTACACAACCAAAGCAATCATAGATTCAGGTGTTGGTGTTGCCATTGCGACCACCTCCTTGTGGAAGCAATGGGGCAAACCCACATTAAGACCAACTAGAATGAAGCTTCAAATGGCCGATGGTCATTTTGAAAGACCTCTAGGATTGCTAGAAGGGATAACTCTAACCACTTGTGGTGTAGAGTTTGAGCACACCTTTGCTATATGTGACTTTGAGAAAAATAATGTTTATGAGATGATCCTAGGAAGACCCTTCGTACGACAATTGCAAATAGTACAGGATTGGGGAACCAACTCCTTGTACTTACAGCACTTAGGGGTCACTACCAAGGTCAATCTGAAGGATTACTCCTTCAGAGATGTACCACCTCTACAGTGGAATCCTATCCACAAAGCGAAAGAAGATTCCATCTCTGTGCATTCTGAAAGTTCACTTGATCCATCATGGCTGCATGAGGATACTCATTTATGGATGTGTAAGGTCGTAGAGGAAGACGAAAAATGCTTGAAGGTGAGAGAAGAAGGAACTTCTCAAGAAGATAGACCAATTAAAGACCCAGCCTATACACCAATGATCTTTCCAGATGAGGAATTTGAGCCTCATGGCTGGCCAGAAATCTTAGCCACCATGGACGTTGCGGTCAAGGAAGAACAATGGACACCTCATTGTGATGAGGAGGGTTATGATATTTCAGTATTCATGTGTCAGCCCTTGCTAGAAGAATGTGACCCTAGTGATTTCATAGAAGAAGAAGAAGAGAATGACGATGATATAGAGTCCATTGTGATGGATAGTTGCTTTAACTCAGAGCAGCACTATCTAGAAGATATAGGAGTGTTCACCCAGAAAGAAGAAGAACCTCTCACAAGTATTAAAACAGTAAATTCAAAGGATGGAAGTGAGAGTAGTCAAAAGAAAAAGAAAAGAAAAGCAGTGAAACAAGAAGAGGAGGAATCATTGTTTGAAGTACTAGAGAATTTCAAGAAATATGAAGTTGACGACCGCAAAATTTTGGTACGAATGCCTAAGAGAGAGGCCATCATAGGCGAATCATATGATAATAAAGAAAAGACCAAAAAGATTGTGGTGACCATTGAGGAGAACGAAGAGAGATGTACCTACATAGGAGATGAACTAAGTGCAAGAGAAGAAATGGAGCTCGTAGCTCTATTGAGGGAATATAGGGATGTGTTTGCGTGGCACTATAGAGACTTGAAAGGGGTAGATCCAAGAATTTGCTCTCATACTATCCCCATGACTGCTGATGCTAAGCCCACCAAACAGAAGCCCTACACATATAATGATACATATGCAGCCAAAATAAAAGAAGAAAGTGATAGGCTGATTGAAGCTTGATTCATCTATGAGATTGAGCAGATTGAATGGGTGTCCCCCATTGTAGTGGTGCCCAAGAAGAACGGGAAGTTGTGAGTGTGTATTAACCTTAAAAAAAGTTAATGCCACTACGATCAGAGATAGTTATGCACTTCCAATCACGGAACACCTATTGGAGCGTGTTGCAGGCAAGGAAGTTTATAGCTTCCTTGATGGATTTTCAGGTTACAATCAAGTAGCCATTGCCCCAGAAGATCAACACAAAACAGCTTTTGCCACAGAGTGGGGAATCTTTGCATTTCGTGTGATGCCATTCGGGCTCACAAATGCACCTGCAACATTCCAACGGCTCATGTGTCGTGTCTTCAAAGAGTTCTTGCGAAAGAGCTTAGAAGTATATGTGGATGATTTATGTGCTCATTCCCAAGAAAGAAGATTTCACATCCCTAAACTCAGACAAATCTTTAACAAGTGTAGAGAATATCGAGTGTGTCTGAACCTAGAAAAGTGTGTGTTCATGGTGCGTCAAGGTAAAATCTTAGGTCATATTGTTTCTAAGAATGGAATCGTAACAGATGAAGATAAGGTACGAGCCATAGCAGAGCTGCCAAGGCCAAGCAATGTTAAAGAGGTACAAGCCTTTATGGGCCATTTTGGATATTACCGTAGGTTTATCCACATGTACGCGATCACAGCTAGACCCCTTTATGCCTTGTTGTCTAATTTTGAGTGGAACGACGAATGCGAGAATTCTTTCAATGAATTGAAGAAACGTTTGTGCACAGCACCAATACTGACCACTCCTGATTGGAATAAGCCATTCCATGTCCATGTGGATGCATCCAATCATGCCATGGGATGTGTGCTAGCACAACTCATAGGTGAAGGGAATTTAGATTTGCCCATAGCATATGCTAGTAGACAACTAAACCGAGCCGAAAGAAATTATACCACAACTGAGCAAGAAGGGCTAGGCATGGTAGGCTATGAAGAAGTTTAGACACTATTTATTGGCCAACAAGTTCAAGTTTTTCACTGATCATCAAGCTTTGTTATATTTGGTCAATAAACCTTGCAATACTGGATGCTTAGTAAGATGGTTCCTCTTACTAATGGAGTATGACTTTGAAGTTGTTGTCAGGAAAGGTAAAACCCACCTTCGAGCAGACCACCTTTCTCGCATCACTTCAGGAGAGTCACTACAAGGAGTGTCTGATGAATTACCCGATGCTTATCTGTTCAATTTAGAAGTTGTTCCTAAATGGTCAAATAAGTTGGTACTAGTCCTAACCTTCGGCCCTGCAAATAAGAATGTGAAAACTGGTGATCCACATGAAAATTTCCCAACAAATAATGTCGAAACTTATTGAGAGAATATACCATTGCTAAAGCTTCCCTTTCAATCACCGGATAATTCCTTTCGGCTGAACACAATACCCTACTAGATAATACACTGGTCTATACCATCCTTTCTCCTTTTACTGCATCAAAACTGCTCCAACAACCACATCAGATGCATCAACAAATATGTGGAAAGGCAATGACCAATCTAGTGGTTGCAAAATTGGTGCCACAGACACCATCTTCTTCAAGCATTGAAACGCCTTTTTTTTTAGCATCCTCCCATACGAATGGAACATCCTTTTTTGTTAAATGTGTAAGTGGTAAAGAGATATTAGCCAAATATCGTAAATATTTGGAGTGCCAAATATTTGGAGTACACTTTTAAACGGATTTAACACCATCCTAAAATGTCGACATCTATCAAAACATAATTTCAGATGCTGCAAATGTTGAACCTTCTTACCAAAGACCGAGAAATCATCCACAAACACCTGCATAAACTCTTGTAGGTAAGGTTCGAACACTTTATGCGCTACATAATTAAATGATGATGGTCCATTCTTCAACCCAAAACTCATAACTATGAACACGTAAGCACCAAATTCTGTAGAAAATGTCGTTTTATGCTGATCCTCTTCAGCCACACTAATTTGATTGTACCCTGAAAACCCATCCAAGAAACTGTACATTTCGTGTACTGCCACTGCGTCCAATATAGCATCACAAAACGGCATAGGAAAAGGATCAGTAATTGTTGCCGCATTTAACTTTCTATAATCCACACAAATTTTGAGTTTCCCATTCTTTTTGGGGACTACAATAATAGGAGAAAGCCAAGTCACCTGATTAATAGGTTTGGTAAATCCAACAACCAATCCTTTATCAATTTCTTCTTTCACTTGTTTAGCAAAATTTGGATTCATCCTATACCGCTGCTGCACAATAGACACTCCATCTGTCTTCAAATTAATCCGATGTTGATGCAAATCCGGATCTATGCCCTTTACTTGAGAATAATCCTATGCAAATACGTCTACATACTCTTTCAACAAACAAATAAAATCCTCCATAAATTGACCATCAACTGCTTTATTGATTCTCACCATCTTAGATTCAATTTCGGTCCCTAAATTGACTTCCCGAAGCTCTTCCTCCTTTACCCTTGCCGAACCTGCATACTTCTAGTCATATATCCGTTCAGCCAGAGTTATTACTTCTTTTTCATGTTGTTCTAACTTCTGCTGCACTGGAGTTGCCATACTTTTCTCAAACATCCTTTGTATTTGTACTCCTTCAACCTGTTCACCTAGAACTGGCCCATCTACTTTCTGCACGATCGGATCATCCTTACTCAATACTCTTGCGACATCAACCTCCAATACCGGTACTATCGTTGGATTTGCTTGCAAAAATTTTTCCTCTTCATCATCTTCTAACTCATCTACCAAATTAATAGTCTGAGCCATAAGTGGTTTATCCTGCACCAACATATTCCTTCTTCCTCGCATAGGGATTGTCACCTACTTTTTCCCTTTTATGATCATTACCACATTCAGACCCCAATCTTGCTTGACTTTAGCAACCCTGAACAAAGGTCTTCCTAACAACATTTCATATGGATAAGATGACTCAGACATCCTAATGACCACAAAATTTACCATAAATGACATTCCAGAAATAATGATCTACTGCTGCTTCAGAATGCCAACAGGCTGAACTCGAGTTTGATCCCCCATCTTCACTTGAAACGGTGCTGGAGCCAATGCCTCTTCTCCCATTTCTTAAAAAATATGCTCAGGTAATATATTCACCCCTGAGCCCCCATCAAGCAACACTTCATCAAATCGCCTTTGCCCATATTGTACCTGAATTACTGGCACGATAAAATCTACATCCGTTGGATCAATATTATTGGCTGATGTTGAGGGTACCGACCTAAATGCTGGCTCTGAATGCTGACCAATCAGCTTCTTCAATAATTTCTCCCGAAACACTAGTACCAAGGATAATAATTGGTCTAAAGACAACTATAATGGTGAGTTAATGATTGCCTCAAACCAATCTTTATCAGCATCTTGCTTGATTGGATTCTTGTTTTTGGTTGTTATTGACGGTACCATGCTTGCATCCTACTCTTCCTCAGCCGGATCTATAAATTTCACTTGTTTATGCTGCTCTTGTTGAACCTGTTTTTGCACTTTGTTCCTAACCTGTCGTTGTTCTTGCCAATTAATAGGACCTTTGTTCTTGGACCTTGTGACCGCCAACACTTCCACTTCTTTTCCTTTCCCACACTGCTTACAATCACAGCACCACTAAGAGTCATGCTTTGCATTTACCATTTCGGATGTACTAGGAGTTGTCTCCTTTCGACACTCCGGTTCTGGTAACTCAATAACAATAGCATTGGCTTGAGCAGCCTGTCATCCCTGTTGTAGTTTTTATCCGTGTTGATTATGTTGATTATACCGAATTACTGGTATGCCACTCTCTTCTCTATGTTTTACCCACAATGGACAATTGGGTCCTATCCAATGATCAGGCGCTGAACAATATCCACAAGGCATCACTCTTTGTGGTCACCCCTGCTGATGATCTTGCTGGTTATGTCCTTGTTGATTCCCCTGATCTCCCCATAGAGGTCTTTCTTGTTGCTGCCTCTGAAAATTGCCTCTCCCTTGCAGAGGCATAGCCTGATTGGCTGCCACATCAGTATTATTCCTATTCTCTTGCTGTGAACTTTGCCCTCTATTCTTGGGGTTGTACCAACATTGGGTTGTTGTATGTCCGTCTTTATCACAAATATCACAAAATCTCCTTTCTTTTGGAGCTACAATGGAATATCCATGTCTTTTTAACTTACTAATCCATGCTTCCTCTTTACTTTGCTTAGCCTTATGCTTGTGATGCTTGCTCTCTACTACTTCTTCATCTTGGGTATCAGAGTCAGAATCAGTTGAACCTTTGTCTGACTCCAATTCTGAATCAGAGTCAGCCTCTGAAATAGAAGCAGAATGTCTCTTTTTAGCCCGTCCAAATCTTCTTTCCACGCGTGCAATTGCTAACACTAATACATCAAAGCCATTCGCAATATCCACACTTGCAACTGCATGTCTAATGGTACTTCGTAATCCTTTTAGAAAATAACCTACCAACATCTCGTCAGTAGGTCTTTCATTACCTTGCAATCGTTCCATTAAGGTTCTAAATTTCTAAGCATAATCTTCCACTAACATGGTTTTTTGCCTAATAGCTCTCAATTTCCGTAACACATCGGAAGGAGTTATCTCTTTTCTAAATCGTTGCAAAAATGCTATTTTTAATGCATCATATGTAGCAAAATGAGCAATACCATATTGACTGAACCAGCTCATTGCTCATTGCTATTTCTAAACCAGCAAAATGCTATTTCTAAACCAGCTCATTGCTCATCCTTCCAACGTGGTAGCAAACTGCTGAAGTTTAATGTCATCACCATATATAGCTGGGTATCCATTAGCTGTCCATTTTATCTCAAATTGAGCCACATGGCAATCAGCATCTTCTTTAGAGCCTCCTCTGAAATGAGTTGCTTTGACTTTGGGATTGGGAGGTGGTTGCGCCATTGGCTATGGTTGAGGTGTATGCCTCGTTCTTTGACCGGTCGCCCCTGCAAGTGGGTTGAACTGGAGTCGTCTTCTTACTCCTACAGTTGCTTCTGTTAGGAATAGCGCTCGAAGTATACCGCCCACTAACCTTACCTCTACTACACCTGTTTCTCCCTGTTCCTCTTCTGTTTCTAGATTTGCTTCCACCTCGGTTTCGTACCAATCGTAAAATTCTAAGGATGACTCCACGTTAGCTGCCTTTGCGTGTGCTCTTGTAAAATACACTTTACCAAATCATTTCCTTCTTTCCTTCATGCATTTGTTGCTTCATTAGCAACACAGTAGGATCGCCAAATGTGTTGGGGTTCGCATTCAACACATCTCTACTTGTTTCTAAACAATCAAACTTTAGCACTGATCTACTTCACACAATAATAGAAAAGTTCATTAAAACTTCTGACTATGGAAAATACATTATGAAATAGGAAAATATGCCTTTGAAATCAAGATTTTATCAAATGGAGTCTCTTTCTCTTTTGGCGTTGTTCTCTCTGAGGATGCTTCTTTCTTTTGTTCTTCTTGGAAAGATTTCTTCTTGCCTCTTTTGGTTTCTTTCACTCTCCCTCTTGGAGATGCTTCTTTCTCTTCCTAACTCCCCTTCTCGTGAATGAAAAACAACTACCCTCTTTATTGCGACATCAGCGCCTAACAAAAGATAACTGTCTATTAAAATCCGAGCAAGAAAATACAAATCCAATAAATTTTCGACTCAACAACATCCGATTGAGTAATATCTAAGTTAGCAGACTTTCAGAATTCAGATTAGCTATTTATCCTCAAGATTCTTCTATCCTCAATAGTTTTTTATCCTAGTTTGATCGTTTATTGTTCACCAATTTTATCAACACATTATATAGAATCTTATTTGTGCTTGTGGCTTGTCCACCAGCTTGCGGGTGATAGGGAGCAGATTTCATATGTACCACCAAGAATTCTCAGAGAATGTTTTCAATGACTTCATTCAAGAAGTGCATACCTCTATCATTACTTACTCAATTGGTAGCACATATCTAGTGAATACATTCTCAACTAAGAGCTTATCCATTGTTTGAGCATCGTTCTTTGTTGTGGCCTTTACTTCTACCCATTTGGTCAGATAGTCTGTGGCAACAATAATATATTCAGCATGTGAAATCTTGACTGGGGGATTAATAGGGTGTACATAATTTATTTCCCACTTATAGAATGCATGTCCACCCATCAGAGGTTTCAAAGTCATCTCATCTTTACGTATCGGGTACTGTGTTTGCTGACAAATATCACACGTCTTCACATAGGTATGTGCATCCATGTGGCAATTAGTATTGCCTTGATCACCTTATCTGGTCCAAAGTGTCCTTTTGCTATGCCTTGGTGAGCCATCTCTAAGATCTTCAGGTATTTGCTCTCATGGAAACACAATCTAAGATAGCCATCTCTTCCTCATTTGTATAGAGTATTACCTATGATTGTGTAATCTAGAGCTTCTTGTTCTAAAATCTATCGTCTAGCCAATTTCATTTCTTGAGGGAATGTCTTCATCCTCAAAAATTCTACTAAAGGTTCACTCCAATCTAGCACTAAAGACACTTGTTAGAGAGTGGCATGGTGGTCTAATAAATTGGGCATTCCTTGCACATCCTTTGAACATCTGCTTCCATGGTTGGCTGATATACTCCTAATCTTTGTAGAGTCTACAGGGTTGAATGTTTGAAGTGATGTTGCTTCAGTGCACCTACATGTGCTATTTGCAACCACTTTGCATGCTCGTCTTCATCTACACAAGCTAGTATGCCTTGATAGGTGTGCTTATACATACTGCTTGCTAGTATGTGGTACCTCTGAGACCTTACTACTTCTTTATCTTTGGCTTTTAATACAGGATGTTAAGGTCCAAAGGTGAGAATAGAAACTATACTTTTGCCCCATGCAGGAACTACTTCTAGATTGAACAAGTAAGCATCAGGAAGGTCATCTGATACTCCTTGAGGGGACTCTGCTGAAGTTAGTCTAGAAAGGTGATCCACCCTAAGGTGATTCCTAACTTTCCTAACCACAACTTCAAAGTCATATTCCATTAGTAAGAGAAACCATTTTACTAATCTGCCAATATTGCATGGTTTGTTCACTAGATAGAGCTGTGCTTGATTATCTGTAAAGAATTTAAACTTATTTTCAAGCAAATAATGTCTAAACTTCTTAACCATGTATACCATGCCTAATCCTTCTCTTTTTGTAGTGGTATAATTTTGTTCAGCCGCATTCAATTTTCTACTGGCATAAGCAATTGGAAGATCCATATTACCTTCACCAATAGGTTGTGCTAATACACACCCAATAGTGTAATTGGATGCATCCACATGAACATGGAATGACTTGTTCCAATCTGGTGTATTCAAGATTGGTGCCGAGCATAATCATCTTTTAAGCTCATTAAAAGAGTTTTCACATTCATCGGTCCACTCAAAGTTAGTTAAGAGGGAGTAAAGAGGCTTTGCAATGATTGGCTACATATGATTGAAATATCTATAATAATCGCAATGCCCCATCAAAGTTTGTACCTCCTTGACATTCTTTGGCCTAGGTAACTCTGCAATAGCTTGAAATTTCTCATCGTTAGTGGATATGCCATTCTTTGACACTATGCGTCCTAGAATCTTGCCTTACCTAACCATAAAAACAGGCTTTTCTGGGTTTAGGCAAACTTGATATTCTCTACATTTGTCAAAGATTTGTCTGAGTTCAGGCATACATGTTTGTCTAATGTTTGAATGAGCACATAGATCATTAACATAGATCCAATTTCAAGTATATGTGTTTGTATAATTTTTGAATGAGCACATAGACCTTTAACATAGACTTCCAAGTTTTTATGTACAAATTCCTTAAACACATGACACATCAGACTTTGGAAGGTAGCTCGTGCATTGCTTAGCCCAAATGGCATTACCCGAAAGGCAAATATGCCCCACTTTGTGGCAAAAGCCATCTTATGCTAATGTTCAAGGTCAATGGCCACTTGATTGTAGCCAAAGAATCCATCAAGGAAGCTATAAACTTCCTTCCATACCAGTCTTTCTAATAGATGCTCAATGATAGGAAGCGGATAACTATCTTGAATAGTGGTTGCACTAACCTTCTTCAGGTTAATGCAAACACATAACTTTCCATTCTTTTTGGGCAGCACTACCATAGGGGATACCCATTCAGTGCTCTCAATTACATAGATAAATCTAGCTTCTACCAGCCGATCTATCTCTTCCTTGATCTTGGAAATGTAATTGTCAATATATGTGTATGGCTTCGGCTTAGGGGGTTTGGCTTCTTAGGTCATGGGAATTGTATGTAAGCATATATCAGGGTCTACTCCTTTTAAGTCCTTATAGCTCCATGCAAAAACATCTCTGTATTCTCTTAGCAAGGCTATCAACTCTTGCTCCTCGTCCTTTGTCAAGTCATGTCCTATGTAAGTGCATCGCTCTTCACCTTCTTCTATGGTCACAATAATTTTCTTTGTGGTTTCTTTGTTGTCATAGGCCACTCCTCTGAGTGCTTCTTGTTTAGGAATTTTGATCATGAATTTCATATCCTCAATCTCATACTTCTTAAATTTTTCAGGGACCTCAAATAAAGATTCTTCCTTTTCTTGTGGGAGTTCTCTCTTCTTTCTTTTTCTTGCATTCACTCTTGGTGGTTAATTGTGTGGTTAACCTCACCTCGTTCATAAGCTCTTCTTGTCCTTGAGGTGAGCTTCTACTTTGTATAGGTATTCCTCTTCTGATGCACAAAAAGGATCCATAATAATTGATTCTAAATCTGAGTCATTTTCTTGTTCAATTTCTTCCATGCTAGGCTCACATTCTTCAATAACTGAATCACACATTATTGGTTCTCTCATGAAAACTAAAATGTCATAGCCCTCTTCATCAAAGTGTAGTGTCCATTGTTCTTCATTGATGGCTACATCCATTGTGGCTAGGATTTCTGCCCAACCATGAGGTTCAAATTCTTTGTCTCGAAATACTACAAGTGCATAGGCTGGGTCTCAAATTGTTTTATGAGTTTCCTTTGCACCTACCTCTACAGCATTCTCTCTTTTCTCTTCTTCTACTACAACTTTGCACATCCATAAGTGAGTATCATCATGCATCCATGAGGATCCTAACCCTATGGAATGCGATAACTCCATATCATCCGTGGCCTATGGATGGGATTCCACTATATAGGGGGCATGTCTCTATGAGAGTAGTCCTTGAGATTGACTTTAGTTGTAACACCTAAATGTTGCAAATACAAGGAATTGGTCCCCCAATCTTGTACTACTTGCAACTGTCTCATGAATGGTCTTCCCAAAATCATCTCATAGGCTTAGTTTTTACTAAAGTCACATATGGCAAAAGTATGCCTAAACTCTACAACACAATGAGATTTATCCCTTCTATCAATCCTAAAGGTCGCTCTATGTGACCATCATCCATTTGTAGTTTCATTCTTGTTGGCATGAGTGCTGGTTTGCCCCAACACTTCCATAAGGAAGTGGTAGCAATTGCAACTCCTGTGCTTAAGTCCACAATAGCCTTGGTTGTGTAACCCTAATGAGTGATAGGAAGGTAGGTGTTTCCTTCTTGTCCTTCACTCATGTCTCCAATTTTATCCAAGGGTATTTCAAGAACTGTTCGATGTGATCCTACCTAAGAATGAGTTCTTGCTATGTGTTTCCACAATTCTAGTTTAACCTTGTGACGATTCTAGTGATGCATTTGACACTTCTCTTTATCAGCAAGCTATGGGATGTCTTATATATGCATGCAATAGAAGGTGAGATATAGAGTATGTAGTTTCCCAGTTGAGTCAATTCATGCATAGCCTTGCATTAGGCATTGGCAAGCAGTGAAACCTATGTTCAGATATCTCAAAGGCACTTTGATCTTGGATCTCTTTTATGGAAGAGATATTCAGCAATTCTTGCATGCTTTTACAGATAGTGATTGGGTTGGTTGTTATGATAATCATGTGTCCACTAGTGGTAACTGTAGGAGGAGATGGTGCACACCTTCTAGAGATGAGATGGTGTTGCAAACTCCTGCTTTATAGCATCCAAAATTGAGTTGAGGAGTGCAAAGTAGACACCTTGAGCTTCCTAGAAGGCACAAATAATCACCCAAGTACTTTGGAGTATGCTCCTCAAATCATTGGATCAAGACAGATGAGTAGAAGTTTCAACTATGAGCCAAAGCTTACTATTTTGGTCACCACACCTACTCAAAGAAATGAATAATACTCCCTCTCTGCTAGCAATTGAATAAAATTCTTTTGGATATATCTAATTAACTAGGATAGCTAACTTTTGCAAGTAATTTCACTTGAAATGATGGACATTGCTCAGAGAATGATGCTTAGCAAGTTAGAGGTGATCCCTGACATTTTCGAGTTCCAATAGTATGTAGACCAGGACCAATGTTTTGCACATATCTTAAGAGTCAATAAAGCAATGAGAATGAAACTTGATAGCAAGAATACAGACAGTAAAATGAGCCTATATCAACTTAAAGCACATCAATGATCACGTATACACTAAGAACCAAGTCAAAGAAGGTCACTGTTCTAAGTGGTACATGACAGAAAAGAGAAAGTGAGATATAATCAACATGTATATATTAATGCACATAGATTATAATGTCATTGGCCATGAAACATTGCACAATGTGTGGGAAATGATAGAGCTATGATGAGAGCTCAATACCCACTTGAAATCCCTCCTCATATCTCTCTAAATCGGCTCACTATCACGCGAATAGATGAGCTTCTTTTATATCATCTTTGTTGGAGACAAGTTTCAAATTTGAATTTGAATCTTCACCTAAAAGTAATCCAAAGATTTAGGACTTGATTTGCCATACGTCCTCACCAAATAACTCATGAAAAGATTCTCCTAGTAACTTGTAATTGAAAAATGATTCAACCTATGGACTCTTACAAGGATAAAAATCATGAGTTTACAAGAGATAATTCATGTGCTAATATATGAATACAATGAATCTTAGGGTATGTGACCAAGCATTTGGGCTTGAAGTAATTGCATCAACAGCTCCCCCTCAAGCCTAACATGATTGGGCTTCACTTTTCTTTAATCTCCTACAATTCAATCATCATCTTGAACGTGTTCAACTTTGTTCCATCCAGAGATTTGGTTAGCATATATGCACATTGCATATTGGTTGATACATAGGACAATTGTATGTCCTTGCTAAGTAGCTTCTCTCTCACATAATGATAATGGACTTGAATGTGCCTAGCCCTTGCATGATACATAAGATTAGTAGCCAAACATAATGAGATAGTGTTATCTCCAAAGATTAAAGGAGTGTATGTATGTAGCCTCAACTCTAAGTAGAGTAGATTTAACCACATTGCTTCTTGTGTTGCATTTGATAGGCCTCTATATTCAACTTTAGTTGATGAAAATTCCAGAGTTGGTTGTTTCTTTGATTACCATGAAATCAACTTTGATCGTGGAAAAGATAAGTATCCTGAAGTGCTCCTCATATCATCTTTTGAGCTAGCCCAATCTACATTAGAATATAATATCCAAGTCTGATGTGAATGGATAGAATAGACCTTCATTTATGGTACTCTTCAAGTATTTTAAAATCGTTTTGGCAGCTTCCATGTGAGGTTTTCTTGGAGTATGCATGAATTGGCTCAATTTACTTACTCCATAGCATATGTCCACTCTTGTTAGAGTTGCATAATTGAGACTCCCAACAAGAATTTGATAACTTGTAATGTCTTCAAGTAGTTCTCCTTCATGAGAACTAAGTTTGTAATTCAATTTCATAGGTACCTGCACTTTTTTAGTCTCCCATTTTGAACTTAACTAGCATATCATGTATATACTTTCTCTATGTAATGAAAACACCAGAACCTATATAAACAGTCTCTAAGCAAAGAAAATATGTAAGCAATCCAAGATCATTGATCTTGAATTCTTCCTTCATCTGAGTTTTGATCTTCTTGATGCCATTGGCATCACCTCCTGCAATGATAATGTCATCCACATAAACACATAGGTAAATAACCTCTGAATTAGTCTTCTTAATGAATAATGAAGAATCTGCCTTGCTTACAACAAAGCCTTGGTCCTGCAAATATGTGATAAGCCTATGGTTCCAAGCTCTAGGAGCTTGCTTTAATCCATAGAGTGCCTTCCTTAATTTACATACAAAATCAAGTTTGTCTTTGACTTCATATCCTAGTGGTTGAGCCATATAGACCTCTTCAGAGATCCAGCCATTAAGGAATGCATTTTTAACACCTAATTGGTACAAATTCCAATTCTTTGAAGCAACAATACTTACTAAAACTCTGATTGTTGGCATCTTGTCCACAGGTGCGAAGGTCTCCTCATAATCCACTCCATGTGTTGAGCAAATTGCTTTGCTACTAGCCTTGCTTTATACCTGTTGATTTCCCATCTGAATTCTTTTTCACTTTGTAAATCCACCTCGATCCTATTACCTTCATGAATGATTTCTTGGGGACCAAATCCCAAGTGTTATTCTCTTGAAGTGCTTCAATTTCTTCCTACATAGAAGAAGGCTCCTTTTACATAGAATTTTTAGCCATGTATATAGAATGCTTGGTGACTAGCGATGTGTCATAGCCATACCTTATAGGTTTGTGGCTTTCCCTTTGAGATCTTCTAAGTGCTTGATTGGATGACTATGGAATGTCTTTCAATTGTTTAAATTTTGCTTTGTCGTTGGACTTCCAAGCTTTGAATTCTTCAAGGTTGATTTGTTCATCTTCTGAGTAGACATCCTCTGATGTATGTGGTTCTTACTTGGTTAGATTTGGAAAGTCATTTTCCAAATCATAGGGTAGCTTTATTTTCCTGCAATCATCTTCAAACCAGGAGTTATTTTCATCAAACACCACATCCCTACTAACTGTAAATTCTTTGTTAGTGGGATTATACAACGTATATCCTTTCTGATTTTGGTCATAGCCAATGAATATGCATCTTTCTACCTTTGGATCAAGCTTTCCCCTAATCTATGAGGGTATATGTGCATAAGCAATGCATCCAAAGATCTAACAATGATCTACGGAAGGTCTCCTACCATTCCATGCCTCATAAGGTGAAATTCCATCTACAGACTTGGATGGAAACCTATTAATTATATAAGTGGCTATAGAAACAACCTCTACCCATAAGTAATTAGGAAGTTTTTTCTCATTCACATTGATCTTGCAGTCTCTAGTATTAGTCTATTTCTTCTCTCTGCCACTCCATTGTGTTCAAGAGTGTACCTTGTTGTAATCTCTCTCTTTATGCCTCTATCCTGTAAGAAGGAGTCAAATTCATGTGACAAATACTCACCACCTCCATCAGATCTGAGCCTCTTCAAGCTTCCACTTGTTTGATTCTCAACCAATGCTAAATACTTCTTGAAATAAGTGAAGACTTCATATTTATGCTTCATAAAGTAAAGTATTGTCCACCTACAATAGTCATCTATGAATGAAACATAATACCTTGACCCTAAAATTGATGGTTCTTTGCTAGGACCCCACACATCTGTGTGCACAGGCTCCAAGTAGTCTTCATACATGTATCCGTTTTTGTTGCATGGTTGCCTATGTGATTTTCCAGATTGGCATGCACCACATTTTTAAATCATGTGTTGCTTGGACACATTTGGGATGCCAAGCACACTCTAATCCCTGCATATTTGCTTCAATGTCCTTTCACCTATTTGATCTAGTCTCTTATTCCATATCTCCAATTCAGATAGGGTTTGATCTTTGTAATTCAAGAGAGAAATATTCCTTGTATCTTCAAATTCAAATGTGATAAGTCTACTAGATTTCTCACCTTTTGCAATCCTTTTGAAGTATTCTTGAGGGTCCTCCACATATGCCCCATGCCTTGTGAATCTAACCTGTAAATCCTTCTCAACAATCTGTCCAACACTAGTTAGGTTTTTTGTTATTGTTGACACATACAATACCTTACTTAGGAGGTTCATGTTACCATCAGATGCTTTAACATTTCCAATCTTCTTTACAGAGTGCTTAGTGTCATCACTTGTCTAGACTTCATGCTTTCCTTTGGGTTCTTCAAGATCAAACAACAATGCTACATTGCCCTGCTACATGATTGGAAAAACTAGAATCAATATGGAATAGGTACTCGTCATCTTTACCTTGCTTGACTGTCATATTCATGAGTAGTAGAGAGTCCTCTTGATCATCTGTATAGTTGTTATAGGCTCTTCTTCCTTTGAAGCCTCCTTGGTAGTTGTTGTTGTAGCCTTGGTTGTAATTGTGATGGTAGTTGCTTCCTCCATTATTGAGCCTCTTGATTGTCTATAGCCTCCTCTATGCAAGTCTCTTCCTCTCTTATTCTTTATGTTCATGAAGCATTCATCTGTGGTATGATTGTTCAAGCCACAGATGTTGCAAGGTAAAGAGTGGTATGGTCTCTCCTTGCCTTGCTTTCCTGCTCTACCCCTTTCTCTAGTACCTCTCCCTCTATCTATGAAATTCACTTGAGATGTACTTGCCTCTTCTTCATTCCTTTTACCTTTGCCTTTATCTTTACTCTTATTTTTATTTGTGTAAAGGGTAGAGGAATGACTATCTCTAGACGTAGCTCCATTCTTGTTGAGCTTTGTCTCATGTGTGAAGAGTTGCCCCATCAATGTGTTGAGGTCAGGTATGTGTTGATGTCAGGTATTATCTGCATGTCCATATATAGGTCCATTGTTGTGGTAAAGGACTCCCATTTGTCATCAGCCTGGTTGCCATTTACAATCTGCCTTAGCATTTCTTCATCTTTAGAGATGTATCCATACAAACTTCTTCCTTGGAGGTAAGCCTTCATCCTTAGGGACCATCCTGTCCAACTTTTCAATGAATGATGGAAATCCATCTTCCATTTTACCTTGATGTTGCTCTGATACCACTGTAGGAGGAGATGGCGGACACCTTCTATAGATGAGATGGTGCTGCAAATGCTTGGTTTATAGTAGCCAGAATTGAGTTAGGGAGTGCAAAGTAGACACTTTGAGCTTCCCAAAAAGCACAAATAATCACCCAAGTACTTTGGAGTATGATCCTCAAATCATTGGATCAAAACAGATGAGTAGAAGTTTGAACTATGAACCAAAACTTGCAATTTTGGTCACCACACTTGATCAAAGAAATGAATAGTACTCCCTCTCTATTAGTAGTTGAATAAACTAGTTTTGGACATATCTAATGAACTAGGATAGCAAACATTTGCAAGTAATTTCACTTGAAATGATGGACCATGCTCAGAGAATGATACTTAGCAAGTTAGAGGTGATCCCCGACATTTTCGGGTTCTAACATGCAGACCAGTGAGCAATGTTTTGCACATATCTCAAGATTGGATAAGGAAACAATAATGAAACTTGATAAAAAGAAAATAGACAGTATACTGAACCTATAACAAGTTAAATCACATCAACTGATCAAGCATACACTAAGAACCAAGTAAGAGAAGTTCATTGTTCTAAGTGGTACATGACAAAGAAGAGAGAGTGAGATATAATCAACATGTATATATTAATGCACATAGATTACAATGTCATTGACAATGAAACATTGCACAATGTGAGGACAATGGTAGAGCTATGATGCAAGCTCAATATCCGTTTGAAATCCTTCCTAATATCTCTCTGAATTGTGATCACTATCACGGGAATATATGAGCTTCTTTTATATCATCTTTGTTGGAGACAAGTTTCAAATTTGAATTTGAATCTTCACTTAAAAGTCATTCAAAGTTTAAGGACTTGATTTTCCATAAGTCCTCACCAAATAACTCGTGGAAAGATTCTCCTCGTAACTCATAATTGAAAAATGATTCCTTCTATGCACTTTTACAAGGATAAAAATCATGAGTTTACAAGAGATGATTCATGTGCTAATACTTGAATACACATATGAGTCTTAGGGTATGTGACCAAGCATTTGGGCTTGAAGTAATTGCACCAACAGTAATTGCATATTCCAGGGAGACTCATGCATATTTAGGTTGAGTAAGAAGCAACCTACAGTGGTGACATCGAGTTGTGAAGCTAAGTACATGGTAGTTTCAATAGCTACAGTGGACTGTATATGGTTGAGATGCCTTGATGGATTTTTTCTTGGAGATTGATGCTGCTATGCATATTCTCACTGATAGTCAGAGCGCATTGGCTGTTGCATGAAACCTAGTGTTTCATGCACAGAACAAACATATTGAGGTGCTTTATCACTATGTGAGAGAGCACCTTCATGCAAGAGATATTGATTTGGTATATGTGCTTAGACAAGATAATGTGGCAGACATATTCACCAAAGCTCCTCCATGGGAAAAGTTTGAAGCTTTTCACAAAGCTTTAGGCTTATTACCTTGTGGGGGCTGATTTGTCACTCCCTTCATGCGTTCACATCATTCGCTCCAAGGGGTTTGTTACACTTATGTGTTCATTGAGTAGCTTTGATGTGAACTTTTCCCTATACATGGTCACTTTTTACTCTAGTGATGGCTAGAGGTTTTTTCCCCATGTTACCACATACATGATTCACTCATATGTGATTGTACTTTGTACTTAGGGATATTATTGAGCTCTTACTTCAGTTCAGTTCATCATCAATAGAGAGAGATATTCTTGCCATCCATCTTCTCCGTGTGTCTTGTTGCATTTGTGCTCCTTGTGTGTGCTTCTTGTCTGTCTCTCACACTTCTAAACACTCCCAACAAGAGCTTCCTATAGACCTTAATGCCACCTTGCAAACTTCCAAATGTAGTCAAACTTGTATAAGGGAGATTTAGATGGGTGTTTTTGTTTTCATATTCCTAAAGAAGGGCTTCGAAAACATGGCCTTACAAAGTTTCATCTTCATCAAAGCATATTTGGAGGGTCAAAGAGCACAAAAGCCAATTTTCATGTTCACCATAATTTTCTAGATTAAGCAAATTGAAGGCTTGAGGGGATACCACATAGCAAAAGATGATTGAAACATGTTGTAGAGTCTAGATGAGCTCACATTCAAGGGCGAAGATGCACTAAAGCTTAAACTAAGGAGGATCCACGAGTTTTTTTCATCGGATAAGCTTAATTTGATGAACAAAGAACAATAATGAAAGTTCTTCCAAAAATAGCAGCTTATCTTATCCAAAACATAGTGAGCATTGCTTCGATAGTCTAGATCTTTTGAGAACTAAGTGAGGAGAATGAAGATGCCTATTTTTCCCTCCTTTTCTCTAGATTTGATAAGAAGAATCAATCCTAGCCATCCATTTGATGATCCCAATGGTTGTAATCAAAAGTAATTGATTCTAGGGTTGAGAGTTGCAAATTCATTCAAAAAAATATAAACCCATCCCACAAAATTTATGGAGAGTTAGTGTTAAGCATCCATAGGGCCTTGCTAGCATATGGTTTCTCTGTGATGATCACCCTCAGTTCAGCGTAGGAGGATCCAAGGTGGACTGGTAAGAGCATAGAACCTAGAATCAAATGTACGTTGGACTTCCAAACTAGGATAGGCTCATAAACCCAATGGTTTATATCTCTTTGCTCACCCCCAATGGAGCATTTGCATGAGTTAGAGTTGAACTTATTGGTCTTAGACTTCTTTAGATAGATGCTATGTTCCTAGATAGATATAGGGTCATTCTTCCTTTTGTATGGACCATTCTTCCTTCTAAGATTGATTCATGTGTATGTTTTTTATTGTTATCATCATCCATCCATATGTTTTAATCAAGTGTTTAAGAAGCTTCTTATGGACCATTCTTCCTTCTAAGATTGATTTATGTGTATGGTTTTTAACTTTCATCATCACTCATGTGCATGTGTTCATCTTGCATTCATACATTCCCACTCCCACAACTAAATAATTGTTGGAATATCAAGCTTTCATTATGCTTGAGGTGGACATGATCTACATCAAAACCATCATTTGAATGATGCCATATATACTCCAATTTTATTTGCATTCATTTATTCTATTGAGAGTTTGATCATAGGATAACCTTCTTATGTAATTTTTGAAGTATTTATCAAGAAGGTTTTTGTGAGCTAGTCAAGGTGCAAGTTATTTGTTTTGCATAAAAGTTTTCTTGTTGATGTTACAAAGTACCTTTTGGATTTTATTGCACTAAACACAAGCCTAAAAGATCTACTTTACATATCCAAAGAGTTAGGGTAGGTCCTATGTTGGTTTGATGGACCAACTTCACCACTTGACAACTCTACTTCTAAGCCTCTGCAAGCTTCTCCAACATCTTTCAGTGGTATTAGAACAACTTCAAAATGGGAAATGACTTTCCACGAAAGTTCTAATTCACATATCCAACAAGCTAGGGTAGGTCCTATGCTAGTTTGCTAGACCAACTTCACCACTTGACAACTCTACTTCTAAACTTCTCCAACTTCTTTCAATACTCACATCCCTCCTCTCCATACCCAAATTCACCTTCACTTTCACATCCATAAACCTTCCAACACTCATGAGATTCATACACATTGCATGTGCAACGATCGGACCCAGTCCACTCGAATTATGATCACCTCCACATTTGAACCCAATGTGAAATGGTTTGCATGGTTTGCTTTTGATCCTACTGGGAGGTTGTGATCCATATCCTTTGTTGCATATTTTTCTTCATCATCATCATCACTCTTTGAGTGTTGTGCTAGATTTCTCACAATATCATGCACATCTTCATCATGAAGTAAACACATTTGTGAGAGATCTAGGGCATTATGTGTCACTTGCATATTCACTTAAGATGGAAGAAAGATTCAAATCCCTCATTGTTGAGAAACAAGGGCAAAGAAAAGTCTCTTCTATGTTGAAAAGCACTACAAAAAGATAAACATGACATACATATGAACTAGAGGAGTGAATCTAGAAGATATTGATGAGCAAGAAGAATCAAATAAACCCACAAAGGAAGTTGATCTTTCCTTATAAGCTTTAGTAAGAGCACGAGATGAGATTAAGAGAATAATGGCTTGGGAGTCACCAATAGAAGATCAATCTCTTATTTCTCACATAACCAATATAGAAGAAAAATGAAAAAGAGATGAAATAGAGCTAAATTAAAGAAGAGCGACCAAAAAAAAAACCTCAGAGGGAATAGAGACCATCATAGAGCAAGGGGAAACATCACAAACCAAAGATAAAAAACAACAACCCAATGAACAAAAACAAGAGGAGAAACAAAAAGTTAAGAAGAGAAATCCCAAACAAACACAATCAAAACCTTTAGAGAAACGAGAACAATCAAAACAAACTCAAGATCAAACACAAGAAGGTGAACAAAAACAAGATCCTATGCAAAAACAAAAGAAACCAAAGAGAAAACCAAAAGCCATCTTGATGTCAGAAATTGAAAGAAAAATAGATCCTATGGAGATTTTAGATGACATTTTTCTTATGCGTCAAGTGACCATGTCTTTAGGACAAGCTTTTTCTATTGCAAAACCTATTTTCAGAGATAATTTTATCAGCCTAATTAAAAAAGAAGAGGTTTTTGCTTAATCTAGAGACTAAGATGCAAGATTCTCTAGATCATGGTCAAGCTATAAATGAAGCCTTAAACTTTGATGAATCTCATGAAGAGGACCTTGATAATGAAAATTCTGAAAAATTCTTAAGACCTATTCAACCCGACCATGAAAATCATCAAAACAATCCTGAAAGTCACTTTAAAAGCAAATTTTTATCTATAGGTACATTAGAGATTCATGTTAAGATAGGCAATGATAAGAATGCTATCATTGTAAATGCATTAGTAGATTTCGGCTCTTAAATCAATGGGATTTCAAGAGAAGTCTATGCTAAGTTTTGATGGCCCATAGATAAAGATTGTGGATGGCATATGAGAACTAAAGATAATAGTGTAGGTACCTTGTGTGGAGCTTGTGCTAGTGTGCCCATATCCATAAGAGGAATCATGGATGAATTTCACTTCTTTATTGAAGATAATTGCTCCTATGAAGTTATCTAAGGTCAGCCCTTTATTTGTGAGAGTTGTATGGAAACTAGAACCATGGATTATGGGTCTACCCATGCTAGAATTAAGTCTAAGGATGGAATGCAATCAATTCAAGTCATGATAGTAGGAGTAAACCATGCTAGGAATTGATTTTTAATTAGAAAGAAGGCTATTGTTACTCAGGTTCAAGGGCATGTTTGTAGTAATTGCGCACCTTGATTCATGTTTGAAGCCACATATGATCAAAATTTTGGATAGAATCCATTGTTGAGGGGGACAAAATTGGACATTGGTTTGGCATCTTGCAATTAACCAACTTGTATAGTATTTTATCACTTTTATTTTCACATTCTAGATTAGAATTCCTTCGTAAGAGTCAAATATCCAAGTATTCTATCCAAATACCCCAAAAAATTTATAAAACCAAAAAAATCATGGAACATTGTGAGAACATTGAGCATGTGGTTGAGACATCTCATTGTTTCTCTACTCTGGAGGAGTTAGAGTTATGGCTTGAGCAAAATTCTAATTCCCATATTAGTCTTCTTGCTTCCATTGATGAGCATGCTCTAATCCAAGAGTATGCTCTCAATGTTGATAAGTTCTCATAATTGAACCAAACACATGATGCCTTAGTTGAAACAAAGTACAAAACTATATACAAGACAATTAAACCCATAGCTCAATCATTACCCCAAGGAAGTAACAAAAAACTTCTTGATGTGAACAATGATCCAATTCTTTAGGATAGAAAAAACTAGGACATGCATTCATGGATGAGACAATTAAACAAGTGAAATTTTGTAGCGATGAATTTCTTTTGCCAGTAGAGCGAGATAAATTTGAGAGACTGGTATGTAGCCATGTAGAAGCCTTTACTACATATCCTCATGAGATAGGTCGCACAAATCCTAGGCTAGTTACACCCATGATTATCTTTACTATTCCACACATTCCATGGAATGTTCGCCCCATACCAATTCCAAAGGCTCATTTGCGTGAGGTAATGAAACTACTTAAAGAAAAGATAAATATGAGAATTTTAGAGCCATCTTTTGCACCTTAATCAAATAGATGGTTCATTGTTCCTAATCATTAATTTGAAGAGGTAGCTCTCACATTTTCCATAGAAAAATCTATTTTTGGTGTCAATGAGGTTCTTATAGTTGAACATTTACGTAGCCACTATGGTCAAAAGCTGTACCGACAAAAAGTTGATGCCATTAGAAAACATTTTGAAACCTATAACAATGTGAGTGAGGCACATAGATTTCTTGGTGCTTGCATCTTTTATGTTATTTGGATCCCACACTTTGCTCATGTTGTTGATTCTTTGTATGACTTGTTGAGGAAGAAATAAAAATTTGTTTGCACTAAAAAACACACAGAAGCTATGCATAAATTGAAGAAATTGTTCGTTGAAGCTCCCATCATTAATCCTATAGACTATTTGATTAACAATCCTATTATATTGACCATTGATACTAGTGCTATTGATATAGGTTTTGTCATAAGTCAAGGTGATAGTGAAGGGAATAGATATGCAATTCGTTTGGGGCTAAACTTTTACATGAAACACAACGAAAGTATCCACAAATCAAATGAGAAATATGGAGTGTGGTAGAAACTTTGAAAATGAACAAAGAGTATTTCATAGGTGCAAATGTCAAAGTTGAGACTGATTGTTTGACTCTCATTGGAATGATAGCCAATTGTTCATCTCCTGATATAGCCATGCTTAGATGGATCTCATATATTAAATTCATAAATCTTGAGTTAGTTCATATTTAAGGTAAGTCGAATTCAGTTGCTATTGATGATATGCTATTGAGAGCTAGATTTGATGATGATCTTGAAAGTGATCTAATAAAGAATGTGACCTTAGTTGACTATGTTCCACATGTATATGAGTATGAGCGATTTGGTGATTCTGAGTACGAAGATGAATGGAGTGACATAGGAAAGTATCTCAGTACACTACAACTATCACGAGGAAGGAGATAAGGAAGAAAGCTCACTTATACACTCTCACATACAAAGAGGAGCACACACCCTAATTGAGGCAAGGAAGAATGATCTTCTTCTTCTTCTTCTTCTTCTTCTATTACATGAAAGGAATGTACAATAATGACCTAATAAAACAATCCATCTAGTGCAATATACAAAAGGAAAATCCTAATGTCCATGAATGAGTGAGCTGGCAAGAAACAAGTGTGTCATCACTCTCGATAGATGAATCTAGTAAAGCTCACTAAAGTTTCCGTGACATATATCGGCGTGACCACTATACATGTTAGAGAAATGAAAAAGTGATACGTGTCATTCTTGATCATCACATGTTGAGCTTGATATCTCAATACTTCCCCTCAAGCTCAATGTCATGTCCTCTAATCCAAGCATCTTTTGAAACTTCTTCAGCTTCTCTATTACAAGTGCCTTAGTGAAAATATCAACAACCTGCTCATATGTCCTCACGTAAACAAGATCAATATCACTTGTTAATAGCTTCTCTCTGATGAAATGATAATGTACCTTGATATGATTTTTTCTATCATGAAAAATAGGATTTTGTGCTAACTGAATGTTGCTAAGATCATCACAATAGATGATGATTGGCTTTTGCACTTCCACACCTAAATCTGCAAGTGGTATCTCTAACCATGATGCTTCACATGTTGCTATTGTAGCAGCTCTATACTCAACCTCTGTGCTCCACAAATCAAGAGTGGGTTGCTTCTCACTGCTCCATTTAATAGATGCACTCCCAAGTTAGAATAGAAAGCCACTAGTAGATTTTCTATCTGGAATACTATGAGCCCAATCGACATCAGTGTATCCATGAACCTGCAAATCTACACCTGCTTCATAAAAAAATTCATAATCCAAAGTAGCACTCACATAACATAGAGTGCACCTTAGAGCATCTAAATGTGGTTTCCTCGAAACCTTCATAAATTGACTTTCAAGTTCAACTGTGTAGCTTAGATGTGGCCTTGTAATTGTGAGATATATCAAACTTCCCATACTTTTCCTGTACATAGTAACATGGTCCAATGCTTCACCTCAGTATGCAACTTTAGATTTTGATCTAATGTCATAGAAATTGTCTTACAATTAGTAATATTATACTTTTGTTCCATACTCAAGGCATATTGCCTTTACAACATCCATATACTTGTTGTTGTATGTATAAACTCAATGCCCAAAAAATAGCATAGCACACCAAGATCTTTCATGTCAAATTCCTCCATAAAGAGTTTCTTTACGTCTTTAATGCTTGCTTCACTATCGCCTCCTAGAATCAGGTCATAAACATACATACCCACAATCGTGATGCCATCATCACCCTTCCTTGTATATAATGAATGATCTGCATCACACATGGAAAATCCAATGGTAGTTAAGTAGTCATCAATCCTTGTATGCCAAGCACGAGGGGCTTGTTTATGCCCATACAAAGTCTTTTGCGACCCGTAAACATATTCTGGATGCTTTGAATCTTCATATCCTTGTGGCTGGTCCATATATACTTCTTCCTATAATGCACCATGTAAGAGAGCATTCTTCATATCCATTTGATGCAAACTCCATCCTTTTGTTGTAGCTAATGCAAAAAGCACTCTCATATTAGAAATTTTAGCTACATGGATGATCATTTCCTCATACTCAATTCCATTTGACTCTACATATCCTTTTTCTACCAATCCTGCTACTTCCATGTTTCATTTCCATAAAGTGCATCCATCTCCTCATCCATAGCTTTCTCCCAATCTGCATTTCCAATTGCACCTTCAAAACAAGAAGGTTCAACATCTTACAGTCATCAAACCTCTTGCTATTTTTGTAATAGGTCTATTTTTACATTGAGCAATGCCATTCTGTTGCGGTGTGTACCTACATGAAAATTGATGTCAAATTCCATGACTTTTTAGAAAGCTATTGAAATCATTTATGTATTCACCTCCTCCATCGGATCTTAATGTCAGAATATACTTTTGTGTTTGCTTTTCCAACATAGCTTTAAAATTTTGAAGGTGAGTGAACACCTCACTCTTTTCTTTCATGAATATACCCATATGTTTTTTGTATGGTCATCAATGAAGGTAACATAAAGCCTACAACCATCCATAGATGTGGTCTTTGCAAGACCCCAAACACTTATATGTACTATTTCTAGCACATTCTCACTAACATGCTTGTCATGCAGAAATGATGCTCTTGACTGTTTACCAAACTGACATGTTGCACATACCTTTTGCATCTGTACAACCTTGAAAATTGGTAGTCCATTGACAATCTCCTTTGATTGCATCATTTTCAACCTCTACAATTTGCATGTCCAATTTATTTGTGCGAGATCTCTGTATCAGCAATAACTCCACCTTTTGCAAACATGGTTGCATTCGTTTCAAGGATTTTCACATTTAAGGTGAAAATCTACTCATTTTCTTTCCTTTCACAATCAATCTTCCAACCTGTTTGTACTCTTCTACATACAACACATGAGCATTGAACCTAACTTGTAATCCCTCATCAATCATTTGTCCAACAAAAGCTAGATCCTTTGTCATATTTAGAACATGGAGCACATCAACAAGATGTTTTACCTTCCCATCCTCCATAGATAGTTTTATGTTTCCTGTATGCTCGATAGAGTGTGATGTGTCATTGCATGTTTCAACATATCCAAGGACTAGCAATTTTTGCAAACTACTAAACCATTCTGCAAGACTGTTCATGTGATTTGAAGCACTTGAATCATTATACTAGAAATTACCATTTGATTTTAAAACATCAGCAAACATCATATTCATCATGTGATGTTGGACCATGAACAACTTCTCATAATCATGTGCACTTGTGGATGCATAGTTGTTTTGCTACCTTGTGTTATTTTGATTCTTCAACTCGGAATCACATTCATGTCAAGGTTTACCATAATTCCAACATCCTTTTTCATTACTTGAATCATTATGTGGAAATTTCTACAGCCTCTTTTGCTCCCCCTACCTTAAAATTTTCCTCTACCTCCTGCATGATTTTATTGTTGGCTTTCATCTTGGTTATTCTGTTCTCTTCCACTTCTAAAGCCTATGAGCTCTGCCTCTTCCTCTACCAGAGTAGAATACCTACTTAGAACTAGGTTTTCCTTGGGAGTTTGAGTCCTCAGCAAGATTCTTTTCCTCAATAATAAGCATGGACACCAGATCAACAAAATTTGGAATATTTTCCCTTGTCTAAGTAGATATTCTGAACTCCTCATATGCATCTCCTAAACCACAAAGGCACACTTCCACCTTATCATCATCATGTACATTCACTCCAATAGATGCAAGTGACTCACATATGCTTTTGATTTTCACGATGTAGTCACTTACTGACATGCCTTTTTTCTCTAGTGTATGTAGCGTGTTCTTGAGTTGCAATTTTCGTGCCTTTGTATTGGTATCATACAATGTGACCAAACTAATAGAATCCTCTTTCAAAGTCTTGGCATCGTGTATGTTCCCAATCATGCTATCATGTATGCTAACAAATAGCCTATACATTACCTTTCATGCTCCTTGATTCCATTCTTCATATGTTCTTAACTAGTCCGCAATCCGATCCCTCTCTTCTAACTATAAAGAAGTTTCATTCTCTCATTTGATGTACTTCCAATAGCCTTTTCCCATCAAGAAAGTCTTCATTTTGAATCTCCAAGCATGGAAGTTGTTCTTGTCTAGCTTATCACTCATAAGTTGAGTCCTTCCATATGTACTTGCCATTTCATGCAGCAATTCACAACACTAGAAAAACAGTAGAAGCAGTACTTACTTAGAGCAAGGAGAATCCACGAGTTTTTTTCATTGGATAAGAGTAATTTGATGACCAAAGAGCAATAATGCAAATTTCTTCCAAAAATAGCAACTTACCTTATCCAAATCCAAGTGAGCATTGATCCAATGGTCCAAAACTTTCGAGATCTATTTTTCCTAGATTTGATAATAAGAATCAATACTAGCCATCCATTTGATGAATCTAATGGTTCTAATAAAAAGTAGCTGATCCTGGGGTTGAGAGTTGATTTCTCAAGATCCAAGGGCTTGGATTCATTCAAAAAACTATATAGACCCCCTTCCAAATTCATGGAGAATCATTGTAAGGCATCCATAGGATCCAGCTACCAGCACATGGTTTCCTTGTGACAGTCACCCTGAGTTGAGCATGTGAGGATCCAAGTTGGGCTAGTAAGAGCATAGAACCTAGAATAAAATTTAAGTTAGACTTCCAAACTAGGATAGGCTCATAAACCCAATGGTTTGGATCTCTTTGCTCACCTTCACTAGAGCGTGTGCATGACTTAGCATTTGGTTTATTGGTCTTGGACTTCTTTAGATAGATGCTACGTTTTTAGACATATATAGGGTCACCAAAGTGGTTCCCATCCTCTCATGTGTGACATTCAATTGAACGATCATGTTGGGAGGGCTATGCAGACTATGTTTGACGATTACATTACCTAGCTTGGTGTATCATGAAGCTCATGAACATATATTGCATTATAATCTCTTTTAATTTAAGTCACCTCGTCTCCATGTCTCTTGTCTCCTGAGTGTTTTTACATGTCTCCTTTCAAATCTTTCTATGTGTAAGAAGGATCCGCATCTTTGCATTCAATCAGTGAGGATTTTCTATTGCGATTGTGAGGATAATTATCTTTAAATTCATAATTTATGACCCACATTCATACATACCATCCACAAGCACCCATTCATATGAATTAATCTTGGAAGTGCTTAAGAAGCTCTTTATGGACCAATTTTCCTTCTAAGATTGATTCATGTGTAGTTTTTTATTGTTATCATCATCCATCCACATGTTTTAGTCTTCGAAGTATTTAAGAAGCTCCTTATGGACCATTCTTCCTTCTAAGATTGATACATGTGTATGGTTTTTAAATTTCATCGTCACTCATGTGCATGTGTTCATCTTGCATGCATACATTCCTATTAGAAAGAGACTTGAATGATGTGTGTGACTCTCCTCCCATCCATATATACCCTCTTGTACTCTAAAAATAGCAATGATATACTCTAAAAATAGCAATGATATACTCTAAGAATAGCAATGATCAGGAATAGTCTAGTGTGAACATGTGGCCATCATGCAACACTTATTCCCATTACTACCCAAGTACTCCCATTACTACCAAAGTACCTTAGGGTATTCCCGGAGCTTGGGATCTTGGCTAGCTGGTCCTTATCCCTCACACACATGGATTGATCCCTATGGATCAAATAGACTGATCCCTGTGGATCACTTGCACTGATCCCTGTGGATCAATGTCTAACACTCTCTCCCCATTCTAAAGATCATTGTCCTCAATGATCAATGAGGGAAAGTACTTGCGAACCAGAGTTTCTAATTCCCAAGTAGAGTGAATAAGTGGTAATCCTCTCCAGCCTACTAAATACTCTTGGACAACATGATTCCTCAATCACTTCGGTCTCCGATCTAGTATCCTGTCTGGAGAATGATCCGTGCTTTTACTTTATTGCAAAGCAACAATACCTTCCATTAGATTATCCTCCCTAGAAACATGAAACACTGGATGAAATCTACAATCTAGAGGAAGATCTAATCGGTATGCAACTTCACCTAGCTTTTAACTCTCTGCCAAGGTCCACAAAACCTTGGTGATTCCTACTACACTTCCATGTGGACAGTGAAGTAGATCTAGATGGTACCTGATGAAAGGCTCTATCTCTTGCCTTTAAGGATCTAGGAGATCTCTTCCTATCTTGGCTTTATCTATTTCTAAATTTACTTGGACGTTCGTTGAGAACTCCGAAGCACTAGGACATTTCTATGACATACCTATGGTATTGAGAGCATTGGGATTCATGTCATAGTTCATCTCAAAAGGAAATGCAACTAGTGCCAAATACTATCCCAATCTGTCTGTCTCTCAGACATATATGCCCTCAACATGTCCTCTAAAAACTGGTGGACCCTTTTGGTCAAACTGGTGAACCCTCTTGGTCCTATGAATTTGACATCCCTATCTGAAACTATGGATGTCGAAAACCCATGCAATCTGAAGACATGCTGGATAAACAACTCCGCTACCCGTGGATCAAATGGGCTGATCCCTATGGATCAAATGGACTGATCCCTGTGGATCAAGTGGATTGATCCTTGTGGATCGATGATCCCTGTGGATCAAGTGGATTGATCCCTATGGATCAATGATCTCTGTGGATCAAGTGGATTGATCCCTATGGATCAATGTCTGACACTCTGATCCCTGTGTGGAGTTTCTATCGTCCTCTACGTGGGTATGAATTGATCCCTATGGACCAAATTCATGATCCCTATGGATCATGAATCTGTCTACTATAACTAGGACAATATTCCACTTCCTTTGTATCCGCGGTATCTGACTATGAAGTCCATGGATGCACTATCCTAGTTATGATGTGGAATCTATAAAGGATAGTCTTTATCCTTTCTCCTTTGTTGACTTAATGCATAAAGCCTATTAAACATAAGTGTGGACATCGCTGGCTATCCAGGCCACCAAAATGTTCTGCTAACAAGCTGTATTGTCTTGTCAACATCTGGATGTCTTGCACATGGCCATCATAACTATTATGCATGACTTTTCTTCTCAAATCCCGGGAATCTGGTACGAAAACCTTTCCTTTCCGTCTAACTATTCCATTCTCCTTTGAGAAACTGGAATACGGAATGGACTTGTGTGCTCTGCTAGGGGAAGAAACAGCTGAAACTGTCCCGTCTCCTATAATAGAGTCATCACTGATGGCTCGAATGTGGATCTTCCACCTGTGCTTTGTTTATCTCTTGAAGCATTGAGCTTTCTAGAATGGTAAAGCTCATTTGATACATTATCATGATAATGCATCAGTAATGATATTCTCTTAGCTCTTCTATATAGGATTTCTATGTGAAACTCTTGTTGAGCTCAACCCAATGAGCCTGACTGCCTCGAAGATCTGGCTGACTACTAAAATACCTAAGTGCATGGTGATCTGTGTATACCTGAAAGTCTACATCATAAAGATAGTGTCTCTAGACTTTAAGTGCATACATCACTGCATACAACTCATGTTCATGCACTAGCCTGCCACCTTGGCTCAAACTGTCCCTATGACATATGCCACTAGCATATGTCTCTAACTCAAAGGATTTTTGTGGATCGACCACTTTGAGTATAGGAGCCTTTGAAACAACTTGTTTCAGATTATCAAAACTATCTTCCTACTCTTTCTTCCATGCCAAGAAACCTTGCCTTGGAGCAAGTTTGTCATAGGCACTGCTATCAATGAATAAAAAGAAATGAATTTTCGATCAAAATCGGAATGTCCTAGAAATGATCATAACTGCCCCTCATCCTAACGTAGGTCAAATAACATTATGAGTTGAACCTGTGTCAAAGAGTACCTTGATAGGTTGTCCTGCCACAAACTAATAACATTATGAGTCGAACCTGTGTCAAAGAGTACCTTGATAGGCTGTCCTGCCATGAACTAATAACATTATGAGTTGAACCTGTGTCAAAGAGTACCTTGACAGGCTGTCCTGCCACGACTCCTCTCATGCTGAAACTGATACACATGCGAAGCAAAATCAATGATTGGTTTCTTCCTCGCATGCCACTTCTTACTAAGAACTATGTCGAATCGAGCTAATCTCGCTATCTCAGAGTCCAATGTGTCCTCATAGGACTGGATTTGAATAGGAAGATCAACTACTCGTCTATCCCAAGTCTCAGTTACCTTCCCGACGGCTAGCTCTACGGTATAAGACTGTACCATATCTAATAAGCTCAGTATTTGGGAACTGGTATCTTTTCTGTGCTATTGGCGAAAGCACAGCATCTGGCACAGTCAGAACCTTTTTAGTGACCATCATGGCCACTATGGGAGATGATAATGGAGATGGGGAATCCCCAAACTCATCCTCACTCCCACCCCCTGCCTGAGTCGGATTTATGACTATGGTGGCTGCTATCTTTTTCTTTTTAGGACAATCCTTATACAAGTGCTGCCCTAAGCAACCATAGCACAAACCCTCTTTCATGGCCTTCTCTTTCTACTGAGGGGTAAGAATTGAATGGTTATATGCCCTCTCGGCCAGAGCAGACACTTTTCTCTAACCCCTGAGACTGTCTAAATCATGTGCACCTACTTAGCCTCCCTAGAAGGCTGTGCAGTGACCAAACGAGGAGTCGAAGTATGGAAAGGTCGGCTAACCCTAGTCCATGGGGATCCCTGGCCCTGGGAACCTATGCTCTTGTGGTCATCCTCATAAACCAAGGCCATCTCTGTGGCCTGTGCCAAAGACTGACACCGTTCCTTTCTCACTAAAGGTCGGATAGTTTTTTTGAGTCCTAAAACAAACTTGTGGACTTGAAGAAATTCTGGAATGGTATCAGGTAGTTTAAGAAGTACCTCTCTATACCTATCTGCGTATTCTTGAATTGATTGATTCTTCTGACTGATGAAGAACCAGGTGTCTAGTGCTCTAGACCTTCCATCAGGTGGTACAAAATTGTTATAAAATAGGATTTTAAATTGATCCCATGTCGTGGGCTCCTTCTTATCCTGCTCTATCTTACCCCACCACCTATATGTGACATCTATAAGGTTATAAGTGGCATGTTGAATCTTGTGCGTATCATCAATGATATGACACAAGAGGAAGCACTGTTCCCACTTGTTGAGCCACTGCTCAACTGCGTCAGCAGTCCTAGCGCTATTTAAGCCATGATATCTTGGCGGCTTAAGATCCTTAAGCTGCCATCTGGCTTCTCTAACTAAGACGCTATCTCTAGGGACTTCTGAAGTTTGATGCTCATCTGGAGCATCTACCTCCATCTCTGGCAAATTAGAATCGAGCGGCTCTTCTTCTTTCTTGGAACCACGCACATGTTCCAAGATATCCTGAAGAGAACTCTCTAAGAATGAAATTCTATTATTCATGGCTTGAATTGGATCAACTGTAGGTTCTGGCATAAGGATATCTATCCTAGCAGGTGATGCTGATCAAGATTCCATACTAGGACTAAAGGCAAGTAATTTTTCTTTTGATTTTATCTTTTATAAAAAAATAGACTAATCAGACGTATATACTAGTGGCAAGCGGAAAAAGAACCAATAAAAGCCTTTGCTTAACAAAAAAAGACAAAAGAAAGAAACTTTAATATGTTTCCTAAACTTCAATGCATATGCATACTAATATCTTAGAAATTTCGACAACCTAACGGCGTCACTTTAAAATCCGAAATAATTTCGAAAAGTATCAAGCATTCAACAAAATCAAATCATCAGTGCTGGCAGGCATGATCTATTTTATCTTCTCAATGAACACTTGTAATTGAAAACTTTTCCAAGTATGTTGTTGGGCTCTACAGGCCCTCTCTCTCTCTCTCTCTCTCTCTCTCTCTCTCTATATATATATATATATATATATATATATATATATATATATATATATATATATATATATATATATATATATATATATAGATATATATATATATTTGATACTTGCCGATACTTACCACCTGCAAGAAAAGCTCAAGCACCGAACATACATCTCTACTTAAGCTCTACTTACATCATTCTACGCGTATGCAAGAATACTTCTAATATGCACAATCAAGAGAATAATCAACCAAATATTGACTAAATATTTATCTCAAATTCTTTTGATATTCGTGAAGCATCCAATTGAAGAGGAAAGAATAGAATATCCACTCCCTTTTGGTTCGTGGATCGCATATGTCTTCAAAAAGTGCTTTGTTGATGATGCTCGATGAAGAACAGTCCACTTTCACCCTCTGTTGCAGAAAGGAAATAATTCCAAAGTATGGCTTATAACAACTCTTTGGAAAGAACTCTCAGAGGGGTATCCATAGCAAAAGAAATATCTAAAATTGGATATGGGAGGATGAAGACATAGCCAAAGAATGGATATGGTTGGTGTAAATAGCTAAAGCATTAAGCCTTTTAGTTATGGCTTTCAAAAAAAAACACGAATGCTTCTTTCGTGTGAGTCGCGTGTAGACGTGCGGACTAATCCCACATATTTTGTAACAATTGTCTCTATCTACATATCCTGCTGTTCTCCCTCCTTCCAAACCAAAAAAACATCGCGCAGAGTTCGCTGTCTGGAAGAGAATGCTTCTCTCATCTACAGACTCGTGTAAACATGCGATGTTTGCCAAAAAGAATTCCACGATTTTTGAGAGGTGCTGAGAAATCATGCCCAGGTACAGATTTCTGGGATGTCCGATTTCTAGCACCTCCTCGAATATGCGCCTCTAAGACCTGGCGGCGAAGTTGGCGCTCTGCTCGTGTCGGCTGCCTGAGAGGCGGGGCTCGACATCGGCTGTTTCTCAGCGAGTGTTCCTATGGATTCTTCGTTGATGACTCTCCAGCATCTTTGTGCTCTCGACTATTATAGAAACTGAATGCGACGACAATGATCTCTAGTGCAGAATGATGATGACCGAGAAGACGACTGGGAAAAAAAACTCATGCAGAGAAAAACGTCGAGAAAATTTTGATGGCTCTGATACGAAGTGTTAGAAAGAGACATGAATGATGTGTGTGACTCTCCTCCCATCCATATATACCCTCTTGTACTCTAAAAATAGCAATGGTATACTCTAAGAATAGTAATGATATGGAATAGTCTAGTGTGAACATGTGGCCATCATGCAACACTTATTCCCATTACTACCCAAGTATTCCCATTACTATCAAAGTACCTTAGGGTATCCCCCGAGCTTGGGATCTTGGCTAGCTAGTCCTTATCCCTCACACACATGGATTGATCCCTGTGGATCAAATAGACTGATCCCTGTGGATCAATGATCCGTGTGGATCACATGCACTGATCCATGTGGATCAATGTCTAACAATTCCCACTCCCAAACCTAAATACCACACCCCTCCTCTCCATACCCAACTTCACCTTCACTTTCATATCCATAAACCTTCCAACACTCATTAGCTTCATACACCATACGTATGCCATGACCGGACCCGATCCACCCGCATTGCGATCACCTCCATATTTAAGGAAGAACGGCCCATACAGTGCTTCTTAAAAACTTCCAAGATTAATTCATATATATTTTTCTTATTGTTATCATCATTCATCCACATATTTTAATCTTGGGAGTGTTGAAGAAGCTCCTTATGGAACATTCTTCCTTCTAAGATTGATACATGTGTATGGTTTTTAACTGTCATCATCTTTCATGTGCATGTGGTCATCTTGCATTCATACATTCCCACTCCCACAACTAAATAATCACATCCCTTTTCTCCATAACTAACTTCACCTTCACTTTCAAATCCATTAACCTTCCAACACTCATTAGCTTCGTACAGCTCACATGTGCTGCAATCAAACTCGATCCACCCCGATTGCAATCACCTCCACAATGAGTGTGAGATAAAAGTTGCCTCTTTATTGTACGCTTGTGATTGTGTCATATAATCTTTGATGTTATGCAGTGTAAAGAGAGGAACCTTTGGTTTCTTCATCATCATCTTCTTTGTCATCTTCTTCATCCTCTTGTTCTTGTTCGTGTTGTTGCTTGTCGTGTTGGTCCTCTTCTTGCTCATGTTGCTGATGATCACCTCCGTACTCTTCTTTTGACTCGAGGTTTACCTTTCTGAGGATCTATTCAAAGTCTAGGTTGCCTAACTCTTCTAGAAAAATTCCTCCAAGAAGTCTAAATTGGATGGTATAGGTGGGACTATTAGTTGAGAGCCCTTTGTGCTTCTCCTTGGTAATCTAAGGGTGAATGGGCATACTATACATTCAGGTGCTAAAGAGATATCGAGAGTCAATGTGGATCCTCTCGGTTGGGCACATGGAATTGACCCTCTCATTCTTTTGGATGGAGGTGCAGAGGCCTTTCTGCCTTTAAACTACCAAACTCTATTCCATGACATGGCTCTTTGAATAGGGATATCATAAGCCAATCATCTACAAATGATATGTGTGAGGGCACAACATCCATGCAAGATGGTCTTACAAGGACATCTCTTATTACCTATGTGAATCTGATCAATGACCCAATGTGGGAGATTGATGGTCAAGTTTTGAGTGTCTACCAAGTATAAACTAATCCAAACTTTCTTATGGGGTTGTTTGAGCCTGTCTTGTCCAGCAAAAGAGAAATGCTACATACACAGTCTGAGATGGAATAAAATTTGGGGTCATAGCCACCATATCTTTAAGTTTGGTAAGATTTCTATTCTTCATCCTATCTTATACTAAGAAATCCTTTTTGTGGGAACATGCATACCTTGCATATCCAAGGCTTCCCAAACTAAGTTATTGGTGAGTCAAAACGTTTTTAATTCATCCCTGCAAGTAATGCGAGGTTCTATTTCACTTGAATAGGTGTTTACAACAGCTTTTCTGATTGATTCTCATGGGGTGGGGATACGTGAGAACTAATTCAACCCAAAGTGCTTAGGTGTGTTTATTTGAGCTTGCAACCAAGTCTTAGATACCCTTATATGTCTAGGATTCTTGTCAGCCTTCATCGATCGCTTAGGTATCCAAATGGAGAATACACATTAAGAATGAATACATTGATGTACTACCCCTTGTGGCTTTGATTTTGTCATCCACTTTGTAAGTGCTAGTGGTTCCAACAAGGAAGCTGGCGGGTGCTCACCCTTGTGTCTCCAAACCTACTCCACGCCATGACTTGCCTTACCTTGAGATTTTTTTTTTGAATTCCATAATTTTATTAAGCTACTCCACATGTTTTCTAGCTTGAGCAAAAATGACAATTGGAGTATTTGGAAAAGAAGGGAGTTCCATCCTCTCTTCTGCTTGTTCTTCAATAGCTACGTCCTTCTATATCCTAGAGCTTTGGACAAGAACAATACCTTTTCTTCATGATTATCCCTAGAAGGGCTAGGAGTTGGTGCCATTTCTATATTAGTGATTTTACAACTTCCTAGTTTGATTGTGACTCATTGGGTATTCACCCAAACCTGAACAAGTCCACTCCTTAGTTTTAAGTTGATTGCATGATCATAGATCGAGGTTTGACCAAGGATGAGAGGCTTAGTAAGATCCTCATCATGAAACACTAACACTTTGATTGTCACATGGATATCTTGAATGGAGATGGGAAGTTCCACCTCACCCATGCAAGAGGTTTCCACTCTTCCTAATCTTATAAGATAAGCTTCAATAGGATTAATGCACAATTCCATGTCTTGACAACAAGTAAAACTGATAGTACTCTAAGTCAATCAAGGCCTTAATTGTCTTTGCAATCATGCCTTGTCCTAGTTCTATGGTTATAGAAGAGCTTCTATCAACTATATGGTGAGGAAACATTTTTGGTTTGGCACATAGCCATGTGATACCTTGGGGCTTTGTAATTAATGTTCCTAGGCTGACCTATACATTGTCTTATCAACTTCATACATCTGATACATTCTAAGGACTCTGCTTAGGCTTCTTCATAGATTCGTTTCTCTTCTTACTTATGCTTCTTGTCGACTTAGCATTTCTTCCATTAGAATCTCTTGATAAAGTTTCACTCTACAACCACTAATATAACATGGTAATATCTCCTCTTCTAAGATAGTTAATTGGACAACTCCACTTGTTGATATCATGTTGATAATCATTGGTCCATAGCCACAATTCTCCAAGTTTTGAGCATGTTTCTTCAATGTATATACCAAGATTAGGTCTCCTACTTTTAGGCCCTTGTCTTTTATATGTGCATCAATGTATCCCTACAACCACTCTCTTTCTAGTTTCCCCCAATCATTCTAAATCGAAGATCTTGGATGATAGCTCATAGCCAATCCGTTGATGCTCTTGTGCCACCTTCATGGTATCTATAAATCTAATGGTAGAATAACATTCTAGCTTATTACCTTCTAAATAGGGGTGGTGTTGAGTATCATTTTGTAGGCCACTCTATATGCCCAAACTATTGAAAATCAAGTCTCAATCATGCAAAAGGACTCAACCATGATTCTTGCAAGTGGACCAATAAAAATGTTGGACCCAAAGTCGTGGAATCAAGTTAGAAGCTCCACCAAATTCAATCAAATTCCAATCTCATCAATCAGCCACCAAAAAGTGCACCTACACTGATTGATGGGTGGTTACCTAGATTGTAGGGAAGGTAAAAATCTATATAATCACCATACCACCTTTGTTTCTTGAGCTATATGCATTCTAAAAGTTTCCCACTTAGTTTAGTGAAGTCATTAACTCCATCAAGCAATCCCCTTGCTTCTTACCTCATTTTCTCATGATTTTGCTCTAGAGGTGTAAATAGGCTTTTCCAAATCTAATTGTACCAAATTGCAGAGCATTTTTTGCTCTCTCATTGCACTCATTTTCATTGACTTCAAGTTTCATTTGGTCTCTCATATAGTTCTTTGAGAGTTTTCAAAGTTTCAAGTTCTTTGAGTCAGTGAGTTGTGAGACATTGCCAACTTTGTGAGGGTATATCTTTGCACATAGGCAGAGAGTGTTGCAAACAAGTAGCCTATTTTGCAGAGGATGGATCTCCCAACTGGAATATCCATTTGGGATTATTTAGAGCTTCTTGGGTACCTCTTGTGGTCTACTCTAAGTCTAGATGGTTTCATTTTAATTCTCTATATAGATGCAGAGAAACGTTTAGAACACTGAGCATATATCATTGCTTGTGGGCCTAGTGGAGGGAAGCCATCTTCCATTGTTGCATTGGGGTGTTAGAATCTTCCCCCAACATTGGTATCACAACCATTTTGGAGGCTTGGAGACATCAATGGGCATTATATTGAGGATGTGAAGGGATCAAGACAACTTGTGGAAGCACAAGGAGGACTTATCAAAGCAAGAAGACATCAGAAGGGGGCTACATTGATTGAGATCTCACCTAGTCAAAGATTAATAAGGGAGAAGCTATCGAAAGGTAATATCCATACCTTCTAAAGCATACAAAAACTTGAGGAGAAGCTAGAGGAGCATCTTAGACCTCAGTATGGCTGAGTATAATGCACAAGTAGAGACGTTAGAGAAAGGCAATTATCAACCATGGAAATTTAGAGTTAGCAACTACCTTATGGGCAGGTCAAGACATCACTTCAAGGGTAGGTCAAGACAATTAATGAATGGATAGAAAGGGATAGGAAAGTCATATTCATTCTATCCTAACACATAAGCACTAGCATGATAGGGCATATACAAGACTTGGACATATCCAAGAAGGTTTGGGAGACCTTGGAGAGATTGTGCTCTTCATCAACGAAGACAAGGAAGATTCTGCTAATTTAATCTTAGGAAAGCACCAAGTTCTAACATAAATGAGTAAATGTTCGAGGTTAAGGAGCTTGCAGATGCCCTAGGCTGAATTGGGAATCCATATAAAGATGATAATCTTGTTGCACACATTCTCAATAAGGTAGAAAGCATTCACCACATCAATTTATGTGAGGGATTTCCTATGAGAATTTTATAATCATTCACATTGATGGTGACCGAGGAGATGAACCAAGGAGGTTCACAATCAAAGGGTAGCCAAGCCCAAGTTTTCTATGAAAATAGAGGCAAAGGCAAAAGATGTGAAGAAAAATCCCAAGACAGAGGGAAAGGAAGGTCAAGCTCAAGCTCAATCAACCAAGATGGCACAAATGAAAGCTATGGATCAAGAGGAAGAGGATTGAGTAGAGGAATCGAAGGAACATCACATGGAAGAGAAGCATGCAATGGAGAATGCTACAATTGTGGAAAAGTAGGCCATTATGCAAGTGATTGTTGGTCCAAAGGAGGAGCCAATCAAGGATACAAAAGCAAGGTAATTATGCTAGTACTTCAGTAGGTACATTGATAGTAGTTGTAGCAACCATACAAGTTGCAATAAATATGTTTTATTTAGTTTACACTCAGCCATCACTCAAGGACATGTAGAGGTAGGGGATGAAACTGAGCACAAGACTACACATGTGGGAGATGTTGCATTGAATGGATCTCAAAGTTCCAAGGTGTTGAAGGATGTGGTGCATGAGCCAACCATCACAAAGAACTTGGTTTTGGTAGGTCAAATGGTTGAAAGCAGTTATGCGGTGAGGTTCAATGATCAAGGATGTTTTGTTGAACAACCCATGCAGGACTACAAGCTCATAGAAAAAGGAAAGAAACAAGAAAGACTCGTCACCATGGAGGTAAAGCCATCAATCCCTCACACTGTCTACTTGTGAATTGGAAATAAACAGATGAAATGGACTTACGGCATAAAAGAATTTGGCACATAAACTTACAAAGGATGAAGGCCATACAAAGGAAGGGCTTGGTAAGTGGTCTACCTGATCTTACATCTCAAAATATGCAAATTTTTTGCCATGCTTGTCAATTAGGGAAACAAGGCAAAACATTCAAGAAGGGAGCACATGTGAGCAATGAAGTGTTGAATCTCATATAGAGAGACGTATGGGGACCTACAAGGAAGCTATATATTGGAGGTAATAGATATTTTATCACATTGATAGATGATCATTCAAGGTTTGTTTGGATGTATTGCATGAATTCAAAGTCAGAAGTGTTTTATCACTTCAAGAGGCTCCAAAACTTAGTGGAGAAGGAAATAAGGAAGTATATAAAGATTCTCAAATCGGATGGAGGGGGAGAGTATTTTTCAAATGAACTTTTAGATATTCTAAATGTCCATGGCATCAAAATGCAACTCACTTGCAAGTATGCACCTCAACAAAATGAGGTGGCAGAGAGGAAAAATAGATACACAACAGAAGTGGCTAGAGCTTTGTTAAATGAAATGAGTGTTCCTAACTCTTATTGGGCTGATGCAACAAATAGAGCCATATATATTATGAATAGGTGTCTAAACTGAGGGTAAATGGAGTTACAACTTATGATGCTTGGTTTGGTAAGAAACCCAACCTTTCAAATCTCAAACTCTTTGGTTTTGTGTGTTATGTTCACATACCTCAAGAATTGAGACATAAGTTAGACCCAAAGGCAGCTAGGTGTATATTTCTTGGATATTCTTCAGAGAAAAAGGGTTTTAGATGCAATAATCCTTGCACTAAAGAGCATAAAGTGTCTAGGGATGTAATATTTGATGAGTTTCTACCTTGGTATGGTAGCAAAGATGTGTTATAGGTTGATGATGCATATGAAGCCGAGAAGAAGTTCAAACAACAACAAGAAAGCATGGAGATGAGTGGTACAACCACTTCAAGCACACCATTAGAGGAGAGTAATACATCAACTTGGAATGGAAGGATAAGGAATGAAGCTCATTCAAGTGAAGGAAGTAGCAAAGGAAAGGAAAAGGCAAATGACAAAGACCATCAAGGGGTAGACATGGAATCTACAAGTGATGAAGATATGGAAAAATTAAAAAGTCAAGGATTTAAAGCATCTAAAACAAGGAGGAAGAGATTCCTACTAGCTAATGGTGAGTTGAGGTCCTTCAATAGGGTTAAATACCTTGATGAAAGGTTAACGTATGATTCATTCATTGCAAGACACAATGCCTACATGATTCAAGTTATAGCTTGTGAAGAAACTAACTTTTTTGAAGAAGCAAATAATCATAGGGAATGGATTGAAGACATATAGGAGGAAGTCAAGACACTTAAATAAAATGGTACTTTTTCATTGGTGCCAAGAACAAAGGGCATGAAAGTCATTGGCAACAAATGGGTGTACAAGGTAAAGAGGCATGCAGATGGGAGCATCTCTAGGTATAAAGCAAGGTTGGTTGTCAAAGGTTTTGATCAACCCTGTGGCATAGAATTTAAAGAAACATTTAGTCCATTAGCTAAGATGTCCACCATAAGATGTTTGATTGCAATTTCAGCCTCAAAATGTTGGTGCAAATCACAATCCTACACATTTGGCTTGTAGTTCATACACAAATGAAGTTTCATGGAAACCATTGCTAGTGAATAATTACTTCTTTACCTTTGTAAAAGTCATTCTTTTGACTTGAGAATAATTGTAACTACCTACAAAAGTCGTGGACTTGATTAGTTGGAAAGTAACAACCACCTTGAGAGAATATCTCCTAGAATGGAGGTACATTTTTGGAGAGAGCTAAAATTTGAATTCAGATTCAAATTTGATTAGAACACTTATAAAAACCTTCTTGGAAAAGTCACGTGTAGAGTAGTCATTTTCCCGAGCTCTTCATTGCTATTCTATATGAGTGTAAGGCCTACACTGTAGCCTACACCTCTCTTCATCATAACGCTATGATTACCCAGCCTATGACATTGTACAACATTGTTCATTAATACATTATACTTACATTGTTCATCCATGACATCTCTGTTATTGAGCATATCTCACTCATTTCTCCACCAAATTCAATGATCTATAGCTTTTTGGAACCAAATCCAAGTTATCTACATGTTGACGAAGTTTGGAGCAAATCTATTTTGCAAATTGAGAGAAATTGGCACCAAAGCACTCACTGATCAATACCTGCAGGAGTCCTAAAAAGTCGGGGGTAATGATAACTTTGCTAAATTGATTTCTTTGTGCATAGTTGATCATTTCAAGTGATTCCACTTGGAATCAATAGCTTACTAAGCTAGTTATATACCCCTAAAAGGAATTTTCCTAATTCCTACTGTACTGGTTATATTGAGCATTACAAGCAGTAGGTGTATAACTCAAAATAGAAAGCTTTCTTGGAATCTTCTATTTTGAACTAGTATGTTTTGATCAAATCTTTTCACACATCATTTCCAACGTACATAGGCACTATTATGGTATCATTGGAAAGCTAAGAGGGTCCATGTATCAACTCTAAAGCATCAAAGGGCTGGTACAAAGCAGGATTTGGCAGTACCTACTCATCATCTTGAAGTGTCCATCCATCTTCCCAATAGTGGTATCAGAGCAAAGTTAAGGTAAAATGGGAGATGGTTTTCCTTCTTTCATTGATAAATTGGACAAGAACAACTATCAAGCATGGTCTCTAAGGATGAAGATATACCTACAAGGATTAGGAACTGTAAGACATCCCAAGAGACTTGGGAAACATTGTCTTCTTATTTCTCTTCCAACACAAGGGCCAAGAAGAATTAGTTGTGGATTGAATTCACAACCCAAACGAAACAACCTAAGCAAGCTATCTCAGAGTATGTAACCAAAGTTAAAGATGTAGTAGATCAGTTGGCAAGTATAGGAGAAGAAATTGAAGAGGAGCAAATTGTAAGGCAAGTTATCAATGGTATTAAAGCGGATGACAAGTGGGAAATCTTCACAACTGCCATGGACTTGTACATGGACATGTAGATTCCATATCTTACCACACTCATGGGGCAACTATTCACCCATGAAGCCAAGCTCAACAAGAATGGAGACTCATCAAGAGGTAATAGCTCTCTTGCCCTATACACTGATAAAAATAAGTCTAAAGAGAAAGGCAAGAACAAGAAAATGGAAGATGAGGGAACTACCTCCCAAGCCAACTATGCAGGGAGAGGTAGATCATCAAGAGGAAGGGGCAGAGGAGGTAAGCAAGGTAGGGGAGACCCTATAACTCATCACCATGCAATATTTTTGGTTTATCAAATCATACTACAGATGAGTGTTTCAAGAACTTCAAGAATCAGAGAGGTAGAGGATATCAAAGAGATGGATACACTCAATCAAGAGGCAGATTCAATCACCACCAATGATATACCAAAAACTACAACAACAACTACAATGGAAACTACCAAGGAGGATACAAATCCAGAAAGGATTACAACAACTACACAGAGGAGCAAGAAGATTCTCTTCTGATTATGAATATGACATCAAAACCAGGTATAAATGATGACCATCTCTTCTACATTGACTCTGGATGCTCAAATCATGTGGCAGGAAATGTAGCTCTTCTTTTTTACCTTGAGGAACCAAAGGGTAAGCATCAGGTACAAACAGTTGATGACACCAAGCACTCAGTAATTAAAGTTAGAAATGTTAAGACCTCTGATGGGAACAAAAATCTGTTGAGTAGGGTACTATATGTACCAACTATTACCAAGAATTTAATGAGTGTTGGACAGATTGTGGAAAAAGGTTTGCAGGTTAGATTCAACAAATATGGAGCATTTGTGGAGGATCCAAAGCATGGGTTCAAGAGAATAGCCAAAGGAGAAAAGACAGGTAGACTTTTCACTTTTGAACTTGAGGATACAAGGAACATAGCATTCTATAGTTATAAGGATCAAACATTATCAGAGCTTGAAATTTGGCACAAGAGATTAGGGCATGTAGGTGAAAGAACCTTGAAACAAATATGCAGGGATCAATGTGTGCTTGGGATACCTAATGTATCCAAGAAACACATGATTTATAAGTGTGGTGCTTGTTAGTTTGGAAAGTCTTATAGGTTGCTCTTCTCAAGGAAAGGCTACATGCATGAGGACTACCTAGAACTTGTTCATACAGATGTACGGGGACCAAACAAGGATCCCTCAATCTCTGGATCAAGGTATTATGTATCTTTCATTGATGATTACAGTAGGTGGACTGTATTGTACTTTATGAAGCACAAAGATGAAGTATTCAGTTGCTTTAAAAAGTATCTTGCACTTGTTGAGAATCAAACAGGGAGAAATCTAAAAAGGCTAAGATCAGATGGTGGAGGTGAGTATTTTTCAAAATTTTTTGATGTATTCTTGCAAGACAGAGGAATTAAGAGAGAAATTACCACAAGGTATACTCCTGAACAGAATGGGGTAGCTAAAAGAAGAAATAGATTGATTGTTGAAACAGCTAGGTCAATGTTAAATGGAAAAAATTACCTAACTATTTATGGGTAGAGAGTGTATCTACTGCCACTTATTTGGTAAATAGGTTGCCATCCGAATCTCTTGATGGGATGACCCCATATGAAGCATGGCATCGTACAAGACCTTCACATGATCATTGCAGGATCTTTGGATGTGTAGCATATGTACATATACCTTCACAGATAAGAGGTAATGTTGTCAGGATCTTGCTCACGAGCATACAGAGATTACGGACGCAAAAAAACACACAGAAATTAGAGGCAACAAGAGACGAGACCGAACGCAAGATTGGGTGCAATCTCCCCCCATGCACTCTGTTTCGACAGTCCACAGAGTGCATGTATTTATAGGAATTTTTTATTACGTCGAAAAGAGTGGTTACAAGAGGGCGGCTTTGAAAAGCAAGCGTGAAACTAAAAGTTGATAACTTTTATAGAAAGCCATTGCTTTCAATAACAGAAACTACGGTCTACAATGATCCTTATGCTAATCATTACTTTTTTAACAATAGAACCTTCTACGTAGGTTTATTTACAAGCTAAATAATAATTATTCGGATTATTGATGTCCGCCCTTTCACACCTTGCACGCTCCTCACGAACCTTCAGCTGCTATATCATAAACATCAAAAACATATTAATACAGTAATAATATAACACTTTAGCAATGCATTGTTCAATAATATACAACATGCCTCCCAGTTGACAAGCAACTGACCTCAGTTGATAAAATAATTCAACACTCTAACAATTTATAATGCAGTGTTCAACATATTCCATGTGACAATCCAACAATGCATTGGCTATTTTATATTTCAATCCAACAATGCATTGGCTATTTTATATTTCAATCCAACAATGCATTGGCTATTTTATATTTCAATCCAACAATGCATAGTTCAACAGATTCCATAAGGTATAACATGCCCCTCAGTTGAACAAGCAACTGACCTCAGTTGATATAATAATAAACATGGATGGCCAGTCACATGTTTCATCACTAAATAAAGAAAATAGGCATGTGCCATGTAAAAAATACATGCATTGAAATGTTCATGGAGCTGTTACATTAGTGTTTGTGTATGATATGCAAAAATTAAGTGGTCATAATGAGGTGTTAATTGTGTTTTATGTATCCATTGACATTCTGCAATAGAGTGATTTTTGTACTTAACCAAATATCGATGATATTGAGTACCTGTGCGTGTAGTAGTGACATCATGATCAATGATTTTCTCAGGAACTAAGATTTCACATTGTTCTTCAATCAAAGGAGGGTCATCAAGAAGTGGAGCAAGTGGTAAAGTTCCTTTAAAGGGTTTAAGTAAACTAATATGAAAAGAATTATGTATAGTCCAATGGCATGGAATATTTAATCGAAATGAATTATCATTAATTTTTTCTATAATGCGAAACGGTCCATAATAACGTGGTGCAAGTTTAATTTTAGGATGCTGCAAAATATTTTTGAGACGTCTTTTAATTATTCGCAACCATACAAAATCATTTTCCTTGAATTCTTTGGCTAATCGTTTAGTATTGATAATACGTGTATATCGCTCTTGACTTTTCCTAATGTGCTCGTGAACATCATGAAGTATAGAAACGTGAACTTGAGCAATAGAATCAGCCATCAGAATGTCGGTTTGGGTGAGGGACATGGGAGTGGGAAGCTTTTTACCAAAAACTATTTCAAAAGGTGCACGACCAATAGTGGTGTGTGAAGTGTTATTGTAAGCAAATTGAAGCAATGGCAACTTTTCATCCCAGTTATTAGGATTATCTAATGAATAACAACGCAATAAATCAAGAATAGTACTATTTGTAGCCTCACTCTATCCATTACTTTCAAGATGAAATGCAAAGCTAAAATCTATTTTAGAACCAAAATGTTGAAATAAGGCAACCCAAAAATGATTACAAAACCTAACATCACGATCAGATAACATTACTTTAGGAAATCCATGATGTGGAAAAATGCATTTAATGAATAATTTTGTAGCTTGAGGTGCAGTCAAAGTTTTTCTACATGGAATGAAATATGCATATTCACTAAACCTATCAACTATTGTCCAAATCATATCATTATGTGATGAAGTGATAGGAAGACCTGTGATAAAATCCATAGAGATTTGTTCCCATGGTTCATTTGGAATAGGAAGTGGCATTAATAATCCAAATGGTTTACCATGATGACGTTTGACACGCTGACATACAATGCATTGAGAAACATAATGTGCAATGTCTTTTTCCATGTGTGGCCAAAAGAAGAAATCTTTGCAAGTAGAAATAGTGCTTTGTATGCCTCTATGACCCATGTAAGATGGTTCATGCATTTCTTTAATGACAAAATCTTTAAAAGCTTGGGTTATGCACAATCTATGTTGAAAATAAAGAAAACCATGATGAAATGTATAATGTTCAAAAGAGGCACCATGTCATCCATGCACGTGAAAAATACAAATCAGATGCATAAGTGGAAACCATGTCTTGAAAAGAATGAATTTGAATGGCAGAAATATTATTCAAAACAACGGAATTCGAAGGAAAATGGCTAAGAGCATCAGCTACGACATTAGCTTTACCTGGTTGATATTGTATCATGGGTTGGAAATTTTGAATGAATGATGCCCACTTAAGATGCCTATCAGAGATTAAGGGCTGACTTAATAAATGCTTAATAGCCTGTTGATCGGTTTTGATTAATACTTCAGAGCCCATAAGATAGTGTTTCCAAATTCGCAAAGCATGCACAACTGCTAACAGTTCTTTATCATACGTACTATAATTCTGTTCTGAGGGCTTAAGCTTTCTACTCTCAAATGCAATGGGATGGTCATTTTGCATTAAAACAGCACCTATTCCTGAACCGATAGCATCAGTAACAACATGAAAGGGTTGTGAAAAATCAGGTAATTGTAAAACAGGTGCATGTGAAAGTGCATGTTTAAGTTTGTCAAAGGACTGTTGTTGGGTAAATCCCCATGCAAATTTTATTTTCTTTTTCAACAACAAAGTAAGAGGCAATGCTAAATAAGAAAAATTTCGAACTAACTTCCTATAGAAACTAGCCAACCCAAGAAAAGAACGAACATCATTGACTGATTGTGGTGTAGGCCATTCTATGATAACTCTAATCTTTTTCGGATCCACATGCACACCTTCACTTGAAATAATATGTCCTAAATATTCTAGCTTACGCTGAAAGAAATAACTCTTTTCAGGATTAGCATAAAGTGTGTTCTCTTGTAACAAATGAAAAACTGTTTCAAGATGCTTTTCATGTTCACTATCATTCTTACTGTAAACAAGTATGTCATCAAAGAATACAAGAACAAAAGCTTGGTAATCAAGAAAAATATTGTTCATCATTCGCGCAAATGTAGCAGGGGCATTAGTAAGTCCAAAGGGCATTACCATAAATTCATAATGGCCATTTTGAGTTCTAAATGCAGTCTTAAAAATATCACTTTGTGTCATACGAATCTGATGGTAACCCGATTTAAGATCAATTTTACTAAAGACACGAGCTCCTCGTAACTTATCTAAGAGATCATCTATTCGAGGAATAGGGTATCTATTCTTGATTGTGATCTTGTTAAGGGCTCTATAATCAATGCACATTCGATAAGTTTTATTCTTCTTCTCTACTAAGAGAACTGGTGCTCCAAATGGGGAAGAACTAGGCCTTATAAGTCCTTTTTGTAGTAGGTCTTTTACTTGATTTTCTATTTCCTTTTGATGTAGTGGGCCATGTCTATAGGGTGCTTTATGAGGAGGAGAACTACCAGGGACTAAGTCTATGCTATGGTCAAAGGATCCTCGAGATGGTGGTAGTTCAGAGAGATATTCAGACATAAAACAATCCTTATAAGTACTCATGAAAGGTTTATATGCATCTGGAAGTGTATGAGTATAATCATTGATGACATTGACAAAAACAATGCATGAGTTGAATCCTTTCCTAAATGCACACTTTACTTGAGTGTGACTAATCAATGGAAATGGCTGGAAATCATGCCATGCAGACAAAGTAATGATTTGACCTTTGAAAACAAACTTAAAGGTATGAGTATGGTAGTCAATACGTGGGTTATAATGGTGACAAAAAGGCATACCTAGTATAACATCATAAGATTGCAAAGGTGCAATTAAAAATGTTCGTGAATCAACATAAGGGCCTATGCTAATCGTAACATCTTGCACTTCTCGTGTTACATTATAACGACTACCTTGAAATGCAGCTTTCACTTTATACAAAGAAGGAAACGTTTGTAATTTAAGTTCTTGTACTAATAAATGTGAAATGAAGTCATGTGAACTACCATCATCATGTAGAATTTTAACTAGTTTGTTATTTATTGTACCCTGCATGCAAAGAAGAGAGTGTAGAGAGATATCGTTACCCAAGGTACTTAAGTCCTTCTCCAGTGATTCCTCTGTCCAAACAGGAGGAATTTCTTCATTATAGACCTCCATGTTATGCAATCGAGCTGTAGCCTGTTTCATATGAAGAGGTTGCAATCTGCACCTTATTTTTGTATGTCCAGGTTTACCACAATTCCAGCAAGTGATTCGTGGTCGCTTTTGTTGGGCATTCACTGCTGAAGTTTGAAGGGTAGGTGGTTTGGTTGGTTGGAGAGATGAAGCAACGGGTGGAGTTGAGTAATTGGATTGTGGAGGACGAGGAAAACTAGGGTAAGATGGGGCATTAAAATTAAGCTTCATAGGAAATGAAGGTTTAACAGGAAATGGTCGTGGACATGGTTGTTGTAGACGGAGTGACTTGGTTATGGACTGGAATTCTTTTTCTGCATCATAAGCAAAAGATATAGCCTCGTTGAGGGTTGTAGGTCGTAGGGTGTGAAGCTTAGCTTGGATTCCCACCTCCAAACCATCTTTGTATTTCTGCTGCAAGATATCCTCTGATACATCTTCAAGCATCCATACAAGTAGTAAATTTTGCCAGAACCGCTCTGTGTAGGTAGTAACCGTATCACCCTCCTTCCATGTACGGGTCGTCCATGCATGTCGAACGTGCAAATGGTATTGAGGAGGAAGAAATGAATCCTTCACGTTTTCTTGAAAAGCCTTCCAAGTTGTTGGACGCTCCGTACTGTGCCACAGGACATTCCACTAGAGTTGAGCTTTACCTACTAAATAGTTAGTGGCAAATTTAACTTTTTCACTTTCAGCATACATTTCATCGGTATAAAAATCATCAAACTGCGACAACCAAGAAAGTACTAAAGGCCCATCCTTTCGGCCATCAAATCGTAGAAACTGGTAGTTTCTATTACCAATCTTTGAATGAGTAACATCAGATTGGGCAGACACAATAGCTTTTACTACTCTCGTAAGGTTGTATTCCTCAGCTTGCATCTTTTGGAGGATTTCATCACGTTGTCAGATCTCGTTCTGAGCTCCTTGAAGCTCATGCCGCAAGAGCTCTAGTTGTTGTTCAAGTGTTGCCGCAGGTAGGGGTGAATTACTGTAATCCTCCATGGTGCTCTTGGACCCTTGCTCTCAACCTTGGTATATTGAACCTTCTTGTCTGCAACCTTGGTGTTTCGATCCTGTGTTCTCAACCTTGCTTGGTATCTTGAACACTCAATCAAGTGCCACCCAAGGATTTTTTGAAGGAATTCACACTTCCAAGCTAGCTCATTGGAAAGTTCGTTATGAAAGCTTTCCAACGGTATATTACACGCCTCAATCCGACCTACGGATTGAGAGATACACTTGATTCTTTCTTGGGTCCAATCTTGAAATCGACGCGCGCGCTTTCCACAAGTAATAAAGAGAGAGAACTTGAGTACAACTCCAAGCGATGGTGGAGTGGTCAAAGTACTTCCCTTGAAAGTAGGAGGTTGTGGGTTCAAATCCTCCTACCTTAGGGACTCTAAACCTCTCTATTACCACTCAAAAATTAAAATTGCCTCACGCGTAACCAACGGCTGCCAACGGTCGCCAAGGGAGCCTTGGGTGCCAATGTTGCCAATGTATTGCCTAAGTTATTGCCTAAGTTCTTTGCCTTAGTTGACGCCTTAGTCGACGACGCCTTAGTCGACGCCTTAGAGTAAGCCGAAGGAGTAAACGTAGGTGAAAACGTAGGGAGTAAGCCGAAGGAGTAAACGTAGGTGAAAACGTAGGTTCTGGTTCTAGTACAGGAACAGAAACAGAAACCGAAACTGAAGACAAAACAGGAACAGAAACAGAAACAGAAACTGAAGACGAAGACGGAGATGGAGATGGAGATGGAGATGGAATCGAAATTCAGAATCGCGAACAGAACCCTCTGTGTTGACGCGTGCAGAGCTCTGATACCACTGTTGTCAGGATCTTGCTCACACGCATACAGAGATTACGGACGCAGAAAAACACACAGAAATTAGAGGCAACAAGAGACGAGACCGAACGCAAGATTGGGTGCAATCTCCCCCCATGCACTCTGTTTCGACAGTCCACAGAGTGCATGTATTTATAGGAATTTTTTATTACGTCGAAAAGAGTGGTTACAAGAGGGCGGCTTTGAAAAGCAAGCGTGAAACTAAAAGTTGATAACTTTTACAGAAAGCCATTGCTTTCAATAACAGAAACTACGGTCTACAATGATCCTTATGCTAATCATTACTTTTTTAACAATAGAACCTTCTACGCAGGTTTATTTACAAGCTAAATAATAATTATTCGGATTATTGATGTCCGCCCTTTCACACCTTGCACGCTCCTCACGAACCTTCAGCTGCTATATCATAAACATCAAAAACATATTAATACAGTAATAATATAACACTTTAGCAATGCATTGTTCAATAATATACAACAGGTAAGCTAGACCCCAAGGCAGAGAAGTGCATCTTCATTGGATATGATCTAAATTAGAAAGGTTACAGGTTTTACAATCCATAAAATAAGGGATTCATGATCAATAGAGATGTGTCTTTGATGAAAATGACTCTTGGTTTGATAGTGAATGCAGGAAGGTAAAGCTACCTTATGACTTGGAAGAGGAGTTTCCATGTCTCACTAAGGAGGAGCCTACTCAGAATGAAGACACCAATTCAGATGATGAAAACATCATTAACCTTGAAGAGTTCAAGGCATGGAAGTCCAAAGGTAAAATCAAGATGAAGAAATTAGAGGATATACCTGAATCTTCTAATCACGCAATCATAAGAAAAAAGAAACAAATCAGATATGGATATGATACCTCTCTTGTTACTAAGCATTCTGTTTATCTTGCCAAACAAGTACGCATTAGGAAGTTCATTTGATACTCCTTGTGGGAATTTTCTTCAAGCTCCTGCATATACAGGAGATGGCGAGCAATATTAGCCTCTTATAGCTTTGTGACCTTCTTCGGGTACTTTTTGGATTCTCTCTTGGATTTTCCAAAGAAGCCTTTGAAATACTACGTCTGCTTTGCTTCCTAATACAAGGTGTCACCTAGCTATTGGTTGGTGAGCAGCTATTGTTCTAGATCTTGCTATAACTATTGGTTACGATGCTGCAACCAAGTACAATGATGCTGGAACTGGTCTATTGGCTGTTGATAATATTCCATGTCAAGGGAAATCAGAGTTTGCATGTAGAGTAGGTAGTTTCGAAGCTCACCTAGATCCTCCATGCCGCACTAGTCATTGATGTCGAATTGCCAGTATGTTTCATGGGTGGCAGGAAGGGGGGAAGGGTGGATTCATCTGGTTGATCTGTGAGAGAGATAGTCCTAGGATTCCTTGGCAAGGATAGTGGGGATTGGGAAGACCATCTGACACTAGGAGGTTTATTGGACAGAGAATATGAGGGTAATGAGGGTGGGAAAGGGCTAGGGGGTGCTTTGGTAGGAGAGGATGTGGTAACGTTTTCCACCATCTTTTGAGAAGGCAGGGGAGATGGTGAGGGTTCTTTACTCTTTAAGGGTGAGGATGAAGGGGGGCAACATCTAGCATGATAGTATCCTTTGATGGAGAGGGGGTGGGTGAGGTGGGCGAGCAAAGGATCATGATGATGCACTGATGGTTGCTAGAGGGTAAGGTGGCACAAGAGGATTATTCATGTGCTAGTCATCATGCTCCACACTAGAGGAAGAAGAAGAAATTATAACATGGGCTGGACAAGAGGGACAGAGGATGAGGTTGATGCTTTCATCTTCCTCATCTACTGAAAGAGGGGTGGTCTATGCAAAATGGCAGGGAACAAGAATGACACGGGTGCTCATTGGGAATTTTCTTGGGTATAGCATGGACAACAGATATGGCAATCTAGTTTTTAGGTGATTGTTGTTATCCAAGTGTCTGATGAAAAGCGATTGAAGATTATGATTGACCAATTGATTGGTCATTGGGAAACAACGACAACGATGGTGGATAACTAGCAGGATATGACATATGGATGGTGCTGAAGGTTAAGCGTGATAACTAAGAAGTGCAAAATGGAGCACTCTAACTTCAGTCAAGAGTCGATAGGATACTCATTGGAGCTATGTCAAGGAAAGAGATGCTCCATAGCAGTGTGGGACAAGGAGGGCACTGATGTTGAACCATGAGTGGGCAGGAAGAAACGCTCATCCACTTTGGTTGACATTGTGTGAAGCTCTCAGCTTCTCTGCTCGATGCATTAGGAAAAAAAGTGAACCTTGCATGGGCCTTGTAAGGATTCCTAATTTTTAGGGATTAAGCTTAATCTTGTTCTTTGTTAAGGGGACAAAGTGCATTTAATAGAGCACTTTTTGGTAGGCTGAAGTAGGCTTTTTTTTAGACTGAGCTAGGACCTTCTCTCTCTTCTGCACATAGAGAGAGAGAAAAACCACTTTCCACCTCATCAAATCCGTCCATCTTTATGAATAAAAAAATGAGTTTTCTGAAAAAGTCTCTTTTTCAGCTATTCTTTATTCAAAATGGCCCATACTTTTATGTATATGTCAGAACTTAATTTTTTTAAACTTATTTTTATAAAAATACTTAAAAAACATACTTTTCAAAATCCCTCCAAAAGTTAAGTGCCACATCATCAAACTCGTAACTTTGGTTGCCCCAAAACATGAATTTTTGAAAAAAAACTCATTTTCCCTCTAACATACTGAAAAAAGTCATTTTGACCTATCCACATACCAAAACACACTTTTTTTCTTGCACATAGCTACTGTACTAGCCATTCCAGCCATCTGTGTGCTTCTTCCCATTCGGTGCTGGAGTTTTGGAACATCATGGTGCTCACATGTATTATAAACATGACACCAGCACCAGCGCGTGCTCCTCACTCAAAGAGTGTACATGTTCGTGTTCCTACAGAATTTGCACCAACAACTAGAGGTAGCAATGACATAGATTCTCAAAATGCACGACGTGCATCTGGAGAGAAGAATATTGATCTTTGGGTCCATGGTGCTTTGTATCCCTTGGATCCAATGGCTAATGTTCATCCTAGATTCCATACTATCTCCACATTTCTACAATTCCTTGGTTCCGATGAAGATGGACTCCTAGGCTATTGCAAGCGATTGTCTAACCATTCTACATCTATAGCAAATTATTGGATGCAACAATGTCATCACAACCATTTCAAGATACACAGTTTAGAGAGTGCTATACACACTTTAGAAAGTGCTATCAAATCTTTGGATGAGCACAATAATAGACTCAAACAAGATGTGGAAGAAAAGGAGAGCACAATTACAAATTTGAAAGCCAATCTTACACAACTAAAAGAGACTCCACTTGGGATGAGATTTAGGAAACGACCATTATCATCCTTTCAAGCTCTTTCAACTGGTGGTGGAGCACGGAAGCGACGTGTTTACGCACTTAGGTATGTATTTCCTTTGTTTAGTTATGTTAAAAGACTTTTAGATTGAGATTCTTATTGTGCAGGTCATTTGTTGAAGATGCGAGTGCTTCCTCAACAATGGAGGATCAATTGAAGTTTCTGAATTCTTGTCTTAGCAACAAACATGTGCTTATGATCTTGGAGTCACCAATAGGAAATCACATCAAAACCCAAGTGATTAAAGATTTTCCAGGCAACTTAGAAGATATTATTAGTCCTAGTGAGGTACAGATGGTATGTGATGAAGCAGGTGTTAGTACTAGAGCGTACACTGCATTGTACAATCTTTTGAAGCAGGCTCTACAAAACAAAGGTATTTTCCAGAGCATTTTTCCATGCCCTTACAAGGTATCTGTGAGGAAGAAGATAACCAATGATAAATCTATTCAAGCTATAAAGAAATTGGAGGAACTTCTTAATTCAATTGGTTGTCATGGTGGAAATGTAACCCTAGTTGTTAAGAAAGTTGGAGAATCTCAAGATAGCTTGCAACAAGTGTCAATGACAGGGAATAAAGCAAGACATTTTTTTAGAAGAGGTACTAGCACTCAAAATAATGAACGTTATGAGCTGTGGAAAGACCTATGCATGATCACAACAGACAATGACTCTCAAGTTGATCTTTGTAATAAGAGAAAGAAAGTTTGGTCGAGCTTTGATAAGGTTGTAGGCTTAATGGGTCTGACTAGGTCTAGTGCTATTCAACGTCAAATGTTTCAAGAAAAATTAGTGGAGTTCACCAAGTGTTTCATTCAATGTTGGGGAGAGAGCAATATAACACACTACATTGTAAGTGTAATCTTCTTCTACAAGTGTTCATTGCACTTACCTTTTTCCAATGTACTTAACAATTTTTAGCATATTTTGTTTGCACATGGAGCTTTTTTCATGCATCGATATGGGTCATTAGAGATTTTCAGTACCCAAGGAATGGAAAAGTCACACTACAAAGCGAGGGGTGTCTACTTCAAAAACACCCGACATGGTGGTCCCAGCCACAGAAATGCGGGAAACAGCCCTGCAAAAATTTTGCAGGGCTGTTTCCCGCGTTTCTGTGGCTGGGGCTTTTTTGGCCTTTTTTAAGCATATAATCATACAGAGGACCAAAGCACAATACAAAGACCCCCAATTAGATACAATTTGTGGAGAGAAGATAAGTTCAATTTTTTAGCACATTCATATACAGAACTAGACAAATGATGAAAAAAAAAGTTTGTATTATCAAGACATTACATCATTTCTCAGCTGCCTTCAATTTCTCCACAACTTTCTTTCTCCTTTGGAGAGATTGAGGCAGCTGGTAAGTCAATACAGATCTTGATATTACATGGGGGTCTTGCATTCCAAGACTCATGGCGATACCTATTTGCCCTAATACTTTTCCTCTAAAATTAAGTCCTAAAGTAGTTACAACTAAGGATTTCCTAACCAAAATGACACAATTAGTGCCTTGGGTAATTGTACATAAACACAAAATCTTGCTAAGGGCCTTCAAGCACCAAGTGATGAAGTGCCCATCGGGACTGTAGTCTTTGTGTATGATAACAAAATCATCCTTTGGCAACTTTCCGATGTAGTTTGCCAAGGATGCACCACTCCCACGAGAAGCTCGATCCCCACCAGACCTTGCTGCGAACTTGTCGAGCTCAATTGCTTCCTGTTAAGAACAAATGAGAATTCAAGCTCTTACAATGTTAACTTAAAATTATCGATTTATTTAATTCAATTACCACTTACATCATGAAGCTTGTCTTCTTCCTCCCCTCTTCCAGGGGCATCAAGATCAATGCTAGAGTGGGCCATGCCACTCTGCTCTGCTACATGGGATGTAGGAATTTTTTGCTTCAGTATCCTCTCCTGTGCTGCACTGAACTCCTCCTCTGTAGTAGAATTGTTGTCATGATTTAAAATATCAGCACACACCATTGATATGGTGTCTGCCACAGAATCCCCAAGTGGGATGGACTTCTTTTCAAGTATGTCAGATGTGTTGTCAAGTGGAACATCTGACATTGTGGAGAAAATACTCAAGCATTCATCTAGACGTAGACCGAATGCCTTCTCAATGTCATGGAGTAAAATAAATTCCTCTCCATCCACAACGATGCAGGAGAGATATTCAAGTTCCACCTCTGGTAATGTGGGCTCAGAGGGGTTGAGATTTGAAGGGGGGGCCTCCTCCATGCTTGATTGCACATGTAGTTTATCCTCAACACCACCAGGGAATTCTTGGTGGATTGTAATGCTTTCTTTGGAAAAATTTATGGCCTCTGGTTGAGGCTCATTCTTCTCCTTAACAAAACCCCCAGTGGCAAGGTTGGGGAGCTCAACAGGTGTAGGTTCCGGCTCCTCATTAATAATAAAATATGTTGTTGCAGTGTAGGATAGGTACTTTGTACCCATCCTCTTCTTTTTGTTAAGTTTTTTTACTAATGGCACAGAGTCATCTAGTAAGTGCCCAACAGTTTCCGCAATTGCCATGAAGCGCTTAAGGCGCTTCATGAAGGCTTCATCGCCTCTATGTATGTAGAGTAGAAGGTCACATGGAACCCATTTACCCTCATAAGGCGGTATTTCTATAGAAAAACGCAAGATGTAGTACTCAAGGAACTCTATGATTTCCTTGAGCACATCAGAGTTCAGTTGAATTGTTTTGTCTAGATCAGGGACCCTAGACAGTAGGTCATACAAGTGGTTCTGACCTTTGAACTCAGTTGATTCCAAGAACTCATTGAAGAGTTCACGTGGACGTTTGAGTTGCAGGGTACTGGAGGATGCGGCAGCCATTGCGCGTGATGCTAGCTTGTGTGCGTACTCTGCTAGTGATTGTAGCTCTTCTTGGTTGCAAAAGTGAGAAATGAGAGAATAAGTGTTGCTTTTATAGTAGTTTCAAAATTTTAAAGTGAGTGGGACCCATTTTAAAACTAAAACTGATACCTTCAAATAAAACAATCATGCACAGAACTCTCAGAAAAAAAACTTTTGCTCATAAAAAGATTGAACAGAATCCTTAACCAGAATAAGATACACGACAACACAATAGAAAAAAAAAATTCTCAGAACTTTAAAATTATAATAAATTGCCATTGGAAAAACCAAAGATTTGGCAAATTGTACATCATATTGAGATCAAAAAATTTTACATGCTACATGTCTTGCATGTTAAATACATTGTTGCAGATGTAGGATTATAAATGGAACATAGGTGTGTGTACACTGTAGCACTCAAATAGTCCTTGAGCTATGACAATGAAAGTTGAGTTCCATCCACACTCCATTCAAGGAGGACTTTAATTTTATCCTCCAACCTCTTACCAATCTGCAGACAAATAGAAAACTTTAAATGAACATATTTGAGTGTAAGAATTTGTATAAACAAAAGAAGAAATACCATATGCTACTTACCTTATGCCCTTGTATTCTGAACTTTGATTGATCCAGATCCTCAAATCCCATGATTACTAGATGTTCTCTCACGTTGGCAAGAGTCCAATGATGATTTACTGAAATAACTTCCATTTCATTGTTGGGTAGATTTATCTTAATTTCAAATGAAATTAAAACACCCTCAGAACTTTGTAATGGTATCCATTCACCAAGTTTACACATCCAACGATCATAATAGAATCTAATGTACAATGAAGTACGATGTTTCAAGTATCGAAATCCTATGCCTGTTGCACCAATTTTACAAATGTATCTATCCCCTTTGGTGCATCCTTCTACAAGTCCATATTTTTCACCTAGCAAACACTCTACCTACTCATACGTGATATCTTTTAACATGAACATTGTTGACGTCTCTAGAATTGTGAATATCTGAAATAAATGTACAAAACAATGAACAGGAACACACCAGTGTAATCCTATAGATCTTGAAACTCTTGTAAATTTCAAAGAGTTGTGTATGTCCATCACCATCTTATGCTTCAAAGATGTTAATGTCCATACATCAGGTTGCGGCCACTCAAGCTTTAAGAGAGAATCTACCTTAATCATCTCTAACTTGCCAAAATCATTTGATGAAGAGGGTACAACATATGTATGTGTGTAAAAGAAAACTCTCTCACATAATAGCTGAGCAGGACGGGCTTGTGGAAAGACTATCGACCCAACATCTGCATGCAATGCTTGGAAAGTACCTGTAAGACTATGAAGTGGTTGTTCTTCCACCAAGGTAGAAGGAAATATGTCTACAACAAAAAAATACACAACTTAGCTAGGTATATTATGAAATTTGGACAAAAGTCAATGAGTAATACTTACAGTTGATAGGATATCTCATTTTGTTTGAGTTTTCCAATTTCATGGTTGACATTGTGAACACATGTTGTACAATGGCAACAGTTTCACCATTTTTGAGCTTTTTGAAGCCTAGTAACTTCCCTTTCCAATGAAGATCCAAGTTTCCACGATCTCTCACACGGTGAGGACCAACACCAGAGGGTTGCATGTACACCCATGCACCTTTGCAGAACTCCTGTCCTAACCAAAATCCTTCTGCAGCCTTGATATTGTGACATTTTATCGCGATAACCTCATCTTTTGGACGTCTATGAGATTTAGGTTTCTCCATTGGAGATCAGGCTATGGAAATGACAGTAGGAATTCAAAGAAGATGATGCATAGAGAAAGAAATGGAGATGCAGGAGCTGCAATGGTGTGCTAGGGAGAGAAAGTAGTGGAAAGAGATGACTTTTTGGGACCTGGGTATGAAAATGGGAGGTTTTGGAGGGAGAAAGTTGCATTTTGAGTTATTTTTGAAAAAGTCACTTTTTTCACTTCAGTTCATGCACGGATTTTGATTTAGAACCCAAAAATAGCACTTTTGATCCTAAAAAGTGGTTGGGGGACCATTAAATGGTGTTATGATGAGTTTTATAACTTTTTGAAAATTTTGAATTTTTGGGCCCAGGTAAGTTACGAGATTCCTTTCTCTCTCTAGAGGCAAAACCTGAACATAGGGGAATCCTGTCCCCTCATCCCCCTTCAGCCTAGTGATTTATAGGCTATAGACTGTGTCCACCACCCTCCTCTCATTGGTCCATCACTAATCACTCCTTAATCCAAAAGGCCCATGCAGGGTTCATTTTTTTCCCTAATGTGTGATTTAGTGAAAATATTAGCAACCTGCTCATCTGTTCTGACATAAATAAGATCAATATCACTTGCTAATACCGTCTCTCTAATAAAGTGATAATGTACCTTGATATTCTTTGTTCCAGCATGAAAAACATGGTTCCGTGCTAGATGTATGCTGCTTAGATTATCACACTAGGTGGTGATAGGCTTTTGCACTTCCACATCTAAATCTACAAGTAGCATCTCCAGCCATGATGCCTCACATGCTTCCATTGCAACACCTCTATACTCAACCTTTGTACGCGACAAAGCAACAATGTGTTGCTTCTTGCTGCTCCATATAATAGTTGCGCTCCCAAGTGAGAATAGAAAACCACTAGTAGATCTTCTATCTGGAATGCTACTAGCCCAGTCTGCATCAACGTATCCATGAACCTGCAAACCTACACCAACTTCATAAAACAATGCATAATCCAAAGTAACACTCACATAACATAGAGTGCACCTCAAAGCATCCAAATGTGGCTTCTTGGGAACCTGCATAAACCAACGTTTAATTCCAACAATGTAGCTTAGATCAAGCTTGTAATTGTGAGATATATCAAGCTTCCCATAGCTTTCTTATACATAGTAGCATTTTCCAATGCTTCACTTGATGTAGTATCCAACTTCAAATTTTGATCTAATGGCATAGAAATTGGCTTACAATCAGCAATACCATACTTTTGCAACATATTCAAGGCATATTGCCTTTGTGACATCCATATACCTGTTTTTGTATGTATAAACTCAATGCCCAAGAAATATGCATCACACCAAGATCTTTCATGTCAAATTCCTACATAAGAAGTTGCTTTACCTCTTTAATGCTTTCTTCATTATCACCACCTACAATCAAGTCATCAACATAAATAGACATAATCGTTATGCCATCATTACCCTTCCTTGCATATAATGAATGATCTTCATCACACATACAAAACCCAATGGTGGTTAAGTAATCAGCAATCCTTGCATGCCATGCCTGAGGATCTTGCTTAAGTCCATACAAAGCCTTTTGCAACCTGCAAACATATTCTAGATGCTTTGTGTCTTCATATCCTTGTGGCTGGTCCATGTATACTTCTTCCTATAACTCACCATGTAGGAAAGCATTCTTCAAATCCATCTGATGCAAAGTCTATCCTTTTGTTGTAGCAAATGCAACGTGTTCTGACAGTAAACATTTTAGCTACAAGGCTGAAAGTTTTCTCATAATCAATGCCATATGTTTATGCCTATCCTTTTGCTACCAAGCGGGCTTGGTACCTGCTTATGCTATCATCAACATTGTGCTTTACCTTGTAAACCCACTTGCAGCCTATGGGTTTCTTCCCTTGTGGCAATGGAACTACCTTCCATGTATCATTTCCATAAAGTGCAGCCATCTCCTCATCCATAGATTTTTCCCAATTTGCATTTCCAATTGCATCTTCAAAACAAGAAGGTTCGGCATCTTGTATTACCTTGGTCATGTAGGCACAAAACTATTATATGTCAATCATTGCACTAAAGTCCGCATCCTCCCAAAACTTCTTGGTCTTGGGTCACTTCTCCTTGTATCATCTACATGTGCCTTTCTTACTCCTTGAGTCTTTACAGAGGGCAATCCAAGTTTGTCATCAAGACCTTTTTCATAACCACTTGAATCTCCATCAATGTCTTCAAAACTTGCACATGTTTTGCTACCACTAGAAACTTTTCTTTATCTCTTTTGGATGTATTTGATGAATTTGCTGGACTGAAATTTCCACACAATCTTCCACTCATTTGAATTGGAACTATTGCTTGGTGATGCATCCGGTCCACTCAAAACTTGAGATTCTACACGTTTTTTCAGTATTTTCTTTATCATTTAGTTCAAGATTCAGTCCCTCTTTGGCATCTGCATAGAAGCTTGACATTTCGTCAAATACCACATCTTTGCTTACCTTCAACTGTCATGTGAGTCGATTATAACGTTTATACACGTTTGCTCAAGTACCCAATGAAGATACATTTTTCAGCTTTTGGACCAAGCTTTGTCCTCAATGCATCTAGAACATGTACATATGCAATACAGCCAAATACTTTCATATGTGATAAGTTTGGATTTTTACCTGCTCTTCAGGTGTAACTTGATGTACAGCAGCAGTTGGAGTTCTGTTCATGATGTATACAATAGTATGCATAGCTTCTGCCAATAACAATGAGGCATATTCTTCTCAGCCATCAAAGCTCTTGCTATTTCTGCAATATTTCTATTTTTTTGTTAAACAATGCCATTATGTTGTGGTGTGTACCTGCATGAAAACTGATGTCGAATTCCATGATTTTTAATAAAGTTGGTGAACTCATTTGACATGTATTCACCTCCTCCATCAAACCTTAATGTCTGAATATACTTCTCTGTTTGTTTTTCTGCCATGGCCTTAAAATTCTAGAAGTGAGTGGACACCGCACTCTTCTCTTTCATGAAATATACCCATACTTTTCGTGTATGGTCATCAATGAAAGTAACATAAAACTTGCAACTACCCATAGATGTGGTCTTTGTAGGACCCCAAACATCTGTATGTACTATTTCTAGCATGTTCTCACTAACATGCTTATCAAGCAGAAATGATGCTCTTAACTGTTTTCGAAATTGACATGCTGCACATACCTTTTGCATCTCTACAACCTTGAAATTTGGTAGTCCATTGACAATCTCCTTTGACTGCATCAATTTCAACCTCTGCTAATTTGCATGTCCAATTCATTTGTGCCAGGTCTCTATATCAGCAATAACACCTGCACCTTTTGCAAACATGGTTGCATTCATTTCAGGAATTTTCACATTTAAGGTGAACATCCTAGCCACTTTGTTTCCTTTGGCAATCAATCTTCCATCCCGTTTGTACTCTTCTATATATAACCCATCAGCATTGAACCTGACTTGTAATCCTTGGTCAACCATTTGTCCAATAGAAACTAGATTCTTTGTTATATTTGGAACATGCAGCACATCAACAAGGTGTTTTACCTTCCCATCCTGCATAGGCAATGCTATGTTTCTTGTATGCTTTATAGGATGTGATGTGTCATCATCTATTTCAACATATCCAAGAACTGGCAATTTATGCAAAGTACTAAACCATTCTACATGACTGGTCATGTGATTTGAAGCACCTAAATCAGCATACAAGACATTATCATTCGGTTTTGAAACATCAGAAGACATCATATTCATCATGTGATGTTGAGCCATGAATAGCTTCTCAGAATCGACTGCACTTGTGGATGCATAGTTGTTTTCTTGCCTTCTGTTATTTTGATTCTTCAACTTGCAATCACGTTCAAGGTATCCAGGTTTACCACAATTCTAGCATCCTTTACTGTCATTACCTGAATCATTTCTTTGAAAATTTGTGTGGCTTCTTTGGCTCCCCCTACCTTGAAATTGTCCTCTTCCTCCTACATGATTCTGTTGTTGACCTTGGTCTTGGTTATTGTGTCCTCTTCCACTTCCAAAACCTCCAACTCTGCCTCTTCCTCTACCAAAGCAGAATACCTACTCAAAACTAGGTTTTCCTTGGGAGTTCGAGTCCTCACCAAGATTCTTTATTCAATAATTAGCATAGATACTAGATCAACAAAATTCAAAATATTTTCCCTCATCTGTATAGAAGTTCTACACTGCTTATATGCAGCTCCTAAACCATGAAGGCATTCTTCCACCTTATCATCATCATCTACAATCACACCAATAGATGCAAGTGACTCACATATGCTTTTGATTTTCAGAGTGTAGTCACTTACCAACATGCTCTTTTTCTCCAATGTTTGCAGCTCATTCTTGAGTTGCGATTTTTGTGCCTTTGTGTTTGTCTCATACAATGTGACCAAAGTGTTCCAAGTATCTTTGGAAACCTTGGAATCATGTATGTGCCCAATCATGCTATCATGTATGCTAACAGATATCCAATACATTACCTTTCATGCTCCTTGATTCCATTCTTTATACGCTCTTAATTGGACTATAGTATGATTCTTCTCTGGTAACTACAGAGCATCTTTATTCTCTCCTTTGATGTACTTCCAGTAACCTTTTCCCATCAAGAAATTCGTCATCTTGAATCTCCAAGCATGGAAGTTGTTCTTGTCCAACTTATCATTCATAAGCTGAATTATTCCATCTGGATTTGCCATTTTTGCAGCTATTCACAACACTGCAAAACACTACAAGCAGCCCTTTCTACTTGAACACTGTCGCACTATGATGTGACAGTTTGATCTCAGAAAAACACAATTTTTGTGTATCAACATTACACAGAATCGCTTGAAATTTTGGATCTGGAATATATGAGTGTTGCCAAACACAATGCAAGTTACAGTTTTGCAAACTGACGTGGTTTATATGTGGGCTTCACTTTGATATGACAAAAACTAGTGACCCTAAAGGGATAACTCTCTAAAATATTTTGAGGTCTTCTACCTTCATGCCAATTTTCGTAGCAATCTATGGTCATTTGTGAATCGCGCTTTCTCCACACTTTCTTGCGTACTCTTCACCGTCGGCCTTCTCGACGAGCTCTCTACAGCCACACTGGCTCTGATACCATGTCATGAGGAAAGAGATAAGGAAGAGGACTCACACACACATACACACTCTCACAATCAAAGAGGAGGACACATAGAGATTGAGGCAATGAAGAATGATCTTCTTCTTCTATTACATAAAAGGAATATGCAAGAATGACCTAAAAACAAGAATACAACAAGTGCAATATATAAAGATCAGTATGTAAGGAAGAATCTAATGTCCGCGAGTGAGTGAACTCGCAAGAAACAAATGTGTCATCATTCTCGATAGATAAATCTAGTACAGTCCAATGAAGTATCCTTGACATATACTGGCGTGACCACTATACATGTCAAAGAAATGAAAAATTGATATTGTTCATCTTGGATCATCACATGTTGAGCTTGATATCTCAACATCCCACCCCTCTTCTTCATCATTTTCCCACATTCTTTGTATCCACTTTTCCCACCCTCCCATCCTCTTTGTGATCATTATTACTAGCATTGAGCTCATTTATATTTTTCATTTAAGTGTTTCTAAACACCTTTGTGACATTTGGAGGTCCTCGTTATTTTGAAGGACATTTTCATGATGTCAAAAGTGTAAAAAAGTTCGGTGAAGTGTTTCTAAACACTTTTAAGGAGTTGGTAGTGTATCTCATGTCTAGTGTTTTCAAACACTCTTCATTGTTTCATTTTGTAACATATGCCATGCAACTTGTTGTAGCATGTGCCATGCGACTTGTTGCAAGATCATTTGATACTCTGTTATAGTTATTTTTAATGAGGTTAATCATCTCTGTAATCATCTCTGTAGCAGTCCACATGTAGTGTGTTTGTGAGTGCCTATCCTAAGTTAAAGTTGTTGATGAAGAAACTTCTGTGTTTTCTAGCTGACACTGATTGAAGTATCCAAGGCAGCTTCGCTCCTACTTTGACCTCTTGTGCACACATGCTTTGTGTTTTGTTGCAAAAAAGGAGGTGCAATCGATCAAATAGAATAATAGCATCTACTCTACTGCTAGCACCATCTCCAAATAGAAGAAAGGCGATGACTCTCTATTCCTAGAAGTCTGTGTGCAGATCTAAGACAAAGACGATTACATCTTGGTGGTGTAGCACATGAATGTGACTGGCAGAAGAATAGTGATTTGGGAGGGGCGGAGCTTTGTTTCCTACAGAGCTTCTGATTTGTGTCAATTACCTCTTCCAGAGTAAATAAAGTGTGTCGACTCCTCCTGACACTTACCAAGCAACACTCTAAATCCTTGCACAAGTGCCATAGTCTAAGAAAAGTTTGGCAATGTAGTTGTAGTAGAAGAGCTACTTATTTCCCACTTCCCAATAGCAATGACATCCCTTACTTTTAATCTATTGTCTAATAGTCTCCATTCTGATGTTGTACAACTCTAAAGTCAGTGCACAACCAAGAGCTCTGGCATCGCACTTCTCAAGGAGACAGAGAGAGCGCAGTGGTTCTCTGTCATAACCATTGAGATACCACTCTGTTGCTACATCTGTTCCATAGCTCAAAGCTTCTATATGCGCTGCTCTTCTGCACTACAATGAAAGAGCGATTCTGACACTAGTTCTTGAACCATCCAATTCATTGAGATAAACGATTTTTGGATCATGTCAGCTGTAAAATTTCACATGGGTTGGACCCGATTTGGCCACTTGTCTACGACATCTCTAGATAACAAAGAGAGAGAGAGAGCTCTCTTTGCACTTGGGTCTGTCTGCAATTGTGTCAGGCATCTCTGTATCACAGAGTGTATCATAGAGAGATTAAGCTCTCTTCAGTAGTGCTACACTCTGATTATCGATACTACAATAGGCTCAGGCACATGTGAATCATTAACCTGGCCTGGTTCATTCCCTCTATCATAAAGGCATTGAAGAGAAGGGCTTATATAAATTATCTTGTTTTCTATCGAAGGAATCACGAGTTTGTCGCACCAAAGATATGGCCACACCTCCTATTTACCAAGAATTTCTTCATCACAGATAGTGAAAGGATTGCCCAAGCTTGGGCAACTCAATGATGTCTGCTAGGCTTGCACTCAAGGCAAATAACATAGGGCTCCCATTCCAAAGGAAGCTTCGACAAGAGATAGGAACCCTTTCGCCCTTATCCACATGGATCTTTGTGGACCCATGAACACCCCGTCTCTTAGTGGATCACTCTACTTCTTTCTTTTATTAGATGATCACTCCTGATACATTTGGATGTATCTCTTGAAATCAAAGGCAAATACTTTTACTAAGTTTCATGAATGGATCACCCAAGTGGAGAATGAAGCTTCTAAGTCCATTAAGACCATTCAATCAAATGGAGTTGGTGAATTCATAAATCATGACTTTGACAACTTTCACAAACAAAAAGGGATAAAAAGACAAGTTACTCAACCTCACACTCCATCCCATAATGGAGTAGCTGGGAGGAAAATTTGAAGTGTGATGGAAATGGCAAGAACTATGCTTCATAACAAAGACTTACCCTACAAATTTTGGGCAGAAGCAGTGCATATTGCTATTCACATACTTAATCTAGGCTTCACTAGTGCATTGCACAACAAGACACCATTTGAAGCATACTATAAAAGAAATCCTAATGTGCATTACTTTCGAGCATTTGGTAGTGAAGCATTTGTCCACATGCCAAAAGAAGATCGCAACAAGTTGCAATCCAAGTCTAAGAAGCACATTCATAGGGTATAGTGAGGAATCAAAATCATATCACTTATATGATCTTGAAAACCACTCCATCAAAATATCTAAGGATGTAATATTCAATGAAGCTTCTGCATACTACAACAATGATCCAACAACAAATCTTAGTCCACCCATCTACACTAGAGAGGGGAACTCAGTCTTTTCCAAACCCAACCCAAAAGCAAGTACTTCAAGTCAACCTAGAAGGTCGTTATTTTTTATGAGATTACTCTTGAAAGTTAGCTCTTTAAGTTATCTAGATTTCCCCAAGAGGAATTAAGCTAATTGCTGCTGTGCTCAGAGAATTATGTAAAACATTGGACAGGTGTATGAACCAAGAATAGCAAGTTTTCACCTCTGAGCTAACTCCAACTTATCTGTTTTGATCTATCTTATTGAGAGTGATCTTGCAAGGTACATAGGGTGTCTAATACATCCATTGGCAAGCTAAAAGGGCCCACCATCTACTCCTGGAGTTCATTTGGCTGGTGTAGATCAAGGATTTTGCAATACCTCTTCATCTTCAAGCACATACCTATCCATCTCTTCACAGTGGTATCAGAGCAAGGTTGGACAACATGGCAGATGGATTTCCTTCATCAATTGACAAATTGGATAGAGGTAATTACTCAGCTTGGTCATTAAGGATGGAAGCTTATCTCCAAGGTAGAAGTTTATATGGTTATGTGGCTGGAGATGAAGTTATGCCAAGTTTCAGGAACAAAAGTCAACCAACACAAGAAGAGCAAGAAAGATTGAGCACATGGTGCTCCAAGGATGCACTTGCAAGGTCTTATCTCCTCAACTCTATCTCAGATTTTTTGTTGCCTCACATTAGAAGTTGTAAGACATCTCAGGAAGTGTGGGATGCACTTGAAGCTTTCTTTTCTTCAAGTACCAAAGCTAGGAAGCATCAACTATGGCTGGATTTCACAACTCTCAAGAAGGCTCCCAAACAAAATGTGACTGATTTTGTCACAAAGCTCAAGGACATAGCGGATCAGTTGGGAAGCATTGGAGAGGTAATAGATGAAGAGCAAATTGTAAGGCAGGTCATCAATGGCTTGAAGGCAGATGACAAGTGGGAAGCATTCACCACAGCTATGGATTTGTACATGGACATGCATGTACCTGATTTCAATACACTCATTGGACAACTACTTACTCAAGAGGCAAAGCTTATCAAAAATGGAGAAAGCTCTAAAGGTAATCAATCTTCAGCTTTATACACTGATAAAAGCAAGTCCAAAGATAACAAAGGAAAGGCAAAGAAAGTGGATGATGAAGCAGGTACATATCAAGCTAACTATGCAGGTAGAGGAAGACATGGCAGAGGTAGAGGAAGAGGAGGTAAAAAAGGCAGGGAGAGATCCCAAGACTGCAACTCATGTTCTATTTGTGGATTAACTAATCATACAACTGAAAATTGCTTTAGGAATTCCAGGAATCAAAGAGGCAGAGGATACAATAGAGGAAGTTATGGCTACTCAAGAGGAAGGTTCAACAACTACCATGGCAACTACAACAACTACAATCATTCAAACTATCAAGGAGGCTACAAAGGAAGGAGAGACTACAATAACTACACAGAAGACTCAAACAAAGAGGATTCATTATTGATCATGAACATGGCTATGCCACAAGGTAAATCTGATGAGCATGTTTTCTACATAGATTCAGGTTGTTCAATCATGTGGCAAGAAATGTGGCACTCATATCAGATTTAGAAGATCCAAGGAATAAGCATGAGGTACAAACAGGAGATGATACAAAACATCTTGTGGAGAAAATAGGCAATGTCAAAGCACCTGATGGAAACATCAACCTACTCAGTAAGGTACTCTATGTCCCTACCATTACAAAGAATTTGATAAGTGTTGGGCAGATAGTAGAGAAAGGATTGCAAGTCAGGTTCACAAAGGCAGGAGCATTTGTTGAAGATCCAAGTCAAGGATTCAGAAGAATTGCAAAAGGTGAAAAGACAGGTAGATTGTTCACATTTGTTTTACAGGACACTAGAAACATTGCTCTCTTTAATTATGGTATTCAGACACTCACAGAATTGGAAGTATGGCACAAAAGGTTAGCACATATTGGTGAAAGGTCATTAAAGAAAATCTACAGGGACCAAAGTGTACTTGGACTTCCTAATTTGTCAAAACAACATATGATTTATAAGTGTAGTGCATGTCAATTTGGAAAGTCTCACAGGTTACCATTCATGAAGAAAGGTTATATGCATGGAGATCTCTTGGAGTTGGTTCATATAGATGTATGGGGACCTAGCAAGGAAGCTTCAATATCTGGATCAAGGTATTATGTTTCCTTTATTGATGATTGCAGCAGATGGACTATCCTATTCTTTATGAAACACAAAGATGAAGTTTTTTCATGTTTCAAAAGATATTTGGCTCTTGTGGAGAACCAAACAGGTAAATCACTAAAAAGGCTAAGGTCAGATGGAGGGGGAGAATACTTCTCCCATGATTTTGATTTTTTTCTTCAAGAAAGAGGAATCAAAAGAGAGGTAACTACAAGGTACACTCCTGAGCAAAATGGAGTGGCAGAAAGGAGGAATAGGACAATTGTTGAAGCTGCAAGGTCTATGTTAAATGAAAAGCATTTACCTAATTACTTATGGGCTGAGGCTGTATCTACAGCCACTTACTTGATTAACAGGTTGCCTTCAAAATCCCTTGATGGGATGACTCCATATGAGGCTTGGAATGGAAGAAGACCAAGCTTAGATGTATTGCTTTTGCTCATGTTCCTTCACAGGTTAGAGGCAAGATGGATCCAAAGGCAGAAAGGTGTGTATTTATTGGATATGACAACAATCAAAAGGGCTACAGGTTATACAACCCTACCAACAAAGGATTCTTGGTAAGCAGAGATGTAGTTTTTGATGAGAACAATTCATGGTATGAAGATTCATGCAGGAAGGTCACTTTACCATATAATCTTGAAGAAGATTTTCCAAATCTTGGTAGAGAACAACCGAAGATTGAAGAACAAGACACCTCAGAGGATGATGAAGAATCTCAGATGGAAAAGATCAAAGCATGGAATTCTAAAGGTAAAGCAAAATTGCAAGAATTTGGACATGAGGCAGAATCATCACATCATGGCCTAAGAAGATCTATGAGGGAAAAGAAAAAACCAGAAAGGTATGGGTTTGACACCTCATTAGTAACTAAACACTCTATCTACATAGCATAGGATATAAACCAAGAGGAGCCATCATCATTTGAAGAGGCCAAAGCAAAATCAGAATGGAAGCATGCAATGAAGGAAGAGATTGAAGCACTTGAGGAAAACAACACTTGGGATTTGGTGCCCAAGACTTCATCCATGAAGGTAATAGGCTCAAGATGGGTCTATAAACTCAAGAAGAATTCTGATGGTTCAATTAACAGGTATAAGGCAAGGCTTGTAGCAAAAGGCTTTGCACAAACTAAGGGAATTGATTATGAGGAGACCTTCTCTCCTATGGCAAAGATGCCTACTATTAGGGTTTTGCTTAGTATTGCCTCTTCCAAGAATTGGAAGATACTTCAACTAGATGTAAAGAATGCATTTTTGAATGGTTGGATAACAGAAGAGGTATATATGGCACAACCACCTGGTTTTGAGAATCAAGTTTATCCTGATTATGTGTGTAAACTTAACAAAGCATTGTATGGTCTCAAGCAAGCTCCAAGAGCTTGGAATTTCAGGCTTGTTTCATTCTTGCAGGACAAAGGCTTTCAACCAAGCAAGGCAGATCCTTCACTCTTTATTAAAAAGAGTAACTCTGAGGTCATCTACCTATGTGTATATGTAGATGATATTATATTGACAGGAAATGATGCAGATGGTATGAAGAACATCAAAGATCAGATGAGAGAAGAGTTCAAGATAAGTGATTTGGGTTCACTTACCTACTTCCTAGGTTTGGAAGTTGTCTACAAAGATCATGGTTTGTTTCTCACTCAAAGGAAGTACATTAAGGACATGTTGGCAAAATTCAAGATGCAAGATTGTAAGATTGCAGGTACTCCAATGGAGGTCAATCAAAAATTGAGCTCACATGAAGGTGAACTCATAGAGGACATCACATCATATCAAAGTCTAGTGGGTAGTCTCAACTATGCCACATTGACAAGAGTAGATATATGTTATAGTGTGAGTGTGCTAAGTCAATTTATGCACACTCCAAGGAAACCACATATGGATGCTGCCAAAAGGATTCTCAAGTATCTCAAAGGAACCATAAACGAAGGACTTTATTATCCTTATGTATCTGATTTAGGTTTGAAGCTATTTTCTGATGCAGATTGGGCTGGCTCCAAGGAAGATAGAAGGAGCACTTCAGGTTATCTTACCTTTGCAGGTTCAAAGCTTCTTTCATGGTCATCCAAGAAGCAACCCACAGTTGCTCTCTCTTCTACTGAAGCTGAATATAGAGGTCTTGCCATAGCTACACAAGAAGCTATGTGGATGAAGACACTATTCAAAGATCTTGGATTGGAGTTT